>JAHZMV010002702.1:0-180456 GCA_027743765.1 Coecobrya sp. COE2 | reverse complement strand
AAAAATTGCGTTACGGCTTTTGCTTGTCTGCCAAATTTTGCTTTAGGGCTTTTTCTTGTCGACGTTTTTTGCGTTAAGGCCTAATCTTGTGTCGCTATCGTTATTATTATATTCCTACTGCAAAGTTTTTGTTTTTTTAGAGTTATTGCACAGGATTTCCGTTCCTGACAACGACGCAGGAGCAGCAGTAGTAGTAGTCCTTGCCCTAAAAGTGTGTTGTAGGAGTCAACCTTTTAAACTCCAATAACCGTTGTTGCTCTGTCTGTTGTTCCTGGGCTGATTGTATGACTGACTGACTGATTTTTTAGAAGTTGATCAAGATATATCGAGCAGATAAAAAGGTGTGATAGGAAAATAAAGGAAGGTAACAATAACTTTAATGGATTGTATAGGCAACCCTTTGTTAGCTTGTGTATAGGTATTTTTATGCGACTGGTATAACAACCACATATAAAAAAATTTACAGGTAGTTTTTTTAGAAGTCAAGCTGTTATGTGTAGGCTTGTCATTTTGGTTATTAATGATGGAAAATTGGCTGGCATGTTATACGAATACTTGATTCTTTTTTATGGAAACGACACCTGGATTGCATATATTGTTGCGAGAGCAAAAGCGGTGTAATTTTTTTGTAAGAAGTGGGGAAAATAAATTGGCTTCGTTTTCGTTTTCACTCAATTTTTTCTCGCTTCTTTGCGCCTGTTTGCATGTCATGGAATTTTATTTTTATTGTTCATCGTCAGGAAACGAGAATTTAATTCAATAATATCAACAGGTTACTTCATCCATGACAATGCTGGAACGCGTTTTGCACATAAATATGCTAAAATTGAGGTTTTGAATGCCCACTTTAATTTAACTATTTATTAGTATTAGCTTGAAAAATCAGATAAGTTGAGGAGAGAGAGAAAGAGAACATTATGCATACATTCATACTTTTTTATATCACTCTGTGCAGTGGTTTTATTTAAGTTAATAAAAAGATGCTTGTGTGTTGCTTTTTAAAAAAATGCAAGTAAAAAAATTCATTGATCTTTACTTCTCCACCCACTTTTCTGACTCCACCTCCTGATTTTTACAGGTGGTTTTCTGGTGTGGTGGCCGTATGGTGATCATGATTGTTTGAAAGGAGTGTAGGTAATCTTGGTTGATGATTTCGCTGTGCGGTTTTACCTTTTCCATGTCCACGAGAAAAATTATGACAGCCATTATGTCAAACGTTATTGCTTTCAAGTGAGTGAGTGAGTATTATGATTATTAGAATGAGACAATAATGGCTCTATATAAAGTTACACAATATCATTCTGCATATGTCCAGACTATATTTTTTATATCAAGTGCTTATATGCACATATGAAATCCACGAAAAAGGGAGTTATAGACAATAAAATGCTATTATTACTTTTGCTTTGTTGCATTTATAATATTTGGGGTTATCCATCAGAAAGAAAATGCTCATCTTTGAAAATCTTTGTTGTTTATGTCAAAATCGTCTCAAAGTACGGCAACACAACTAGTTGCTCCTGTGCCTTGTCATATTTTTCATAAATGTCAGTGTATTTTCCTTCCTTCTCATGAACTGCCTATAATAGTTATCATTTCGGATCTCTCCGGTTTCCATTACAAATCGCCATACAATGATTACCATGAGGAGGACGAGCATGGTTTCTACTTATTTTTGCCCAAAATGATTTTCCTTCCAAAAAGATGTTTCTCTGCTATTATTATGATGACTAACTATTACGATTATTGTTATGATGGTTATTAACATCCATATAATAGCTTGTGCTCAGCAATTCTCTGCCTATACACTCAATAATATTATTATTATCTTTCTCTTCTTCTTCATTTTTGGAACATCTTGACATGTGTGCCAGTGAGTAAATTGTTATTACAGTGCAACAGTAAATTGTATTGAAATGAAATATTTTTTAAGTAGTATACACATACAATCCATGTATCGTATTCTCATTTGAAAAATCCTATTTTGAAAAAAGAAGTCATATGACGCAGAATGAGTAAGCCCCTGAATAGAAATGATAATATCATCATTATTGACCAATTCAAGAGGACTAACTTATGGCCACCTAATGATGATGATCACCATATAGCCTTATCGTTACATCACAAGAATGATCATCATGCATGTCACATAATATCATCTCCAAAAAAAATTCCGTGTGGACACAAATACTGAGAGGTAATAAATGTGACAATTTTTAGTTGGGATAGATGAGGAGACAACTGTTGCATTACCATTTATTACAACTACAGGTAAAAAAGGTACAGTGAATTATGTAAGTTTTGTTGTACAGTTTTGTACTTGAGGTAGAGAAAGAAAGGGGAGCGATGGAAGGAAAGGATTTTTTTCTCATTAAAGTCGTTACGAGAGGCCATAACCATTTCGTTTATGAGAATGGTACGCAACACACACTCGGCGCTGTCCACGTTCACCAAATTTACATTCAAAAAGGGTTTGTCAAGTTATGGCCTATAATGCACAATTTAAGTCAAGTCCAAAACTTAAAAAGGCCCAAGCAATCACCGACTCTAGTCGTAGTCAAACGATGGACAATTTTAATTGAATAGTACAAATCGTTGTACTGGGTAGTTATGTGAGCTATAGGTGCTTCCCACTTACTTATTGTACACCTTGGCATTTTATTCATAAAAGTGGAAGATGCATTGGAGGAAGAAAATGAATTGGAAAAAGTTGCGTGAACAAGTTGGTAGAATACCGCTTCAGCTCATTTTAATAAGTAATGAGGTTCACAATACGATATTATAGTTGTAAAAATGCATGGATTTTTGTAAGCCAAGAGATTGTTCATTTCAATCGAAAGTTTGCATTATTTATCTTCACCATAAGAGGTTGGCTCATTACCACTCTGAAATCAGTAAACGGGAAAAAGACGAGAGAAAATGTAATATAGTGAGAGGGGAGAATTAAGCAAGGCAATTTTCTTAAAAGAATCCATAATAATCTATCCAACATTTCACATGTTATATATTAGCCATTATTGTTATTATTCCGTGTATTTTGAAAGGGAGGATGAGAGACGAGAAGAGAGAATAGAAGGTTATTAGATTGCCAGGCGCGCACATGTGGAATATATATTGCTTGATAGGTAGTGAGAGGGTGTTAGTTTTACAGCTTTCGAAAAGCGAAAACCTGAGAATTGATCATACATCAACATTATTATTACTTGGTCATGCCAAGGCTCGAAATGCACACTGATTCTCCTTTTTGCTCAATGGACTGTTTTGTTTGTAGGTAGCTAACTAACAATGTTTATTATTAATGACACTGCTTTACTCTCTCTTTCTGTCTCCGTCTCCATTACAGTTGAAACATATTACACCCATTCGATGAATCTGATTTCCCCTCGATTTCCAAACTGGAAATGTGTACGTAAACCATCTTTCTATTTCATCTCTCTATCCTTATTGCTTCTGCTTATTACATTATTTATGCTTGAAGAGAGAGAGAGAGAGGGAGAAAGAGAGGTGGAATTGGAAAGGCAAAGGAATAAAGAGAAAAGAAAGTCATTTTCCTTTCACACTTTCTATTTATTTATCCATATTTTGATATTTACAGCAGGGATAAAATGGTAATGGTGGTTGGGACGATGATACTGATGCAGAAGCACGTTTCATGCTCATTTTGTGGATCATCTGTCCAGAACAAACGGGAGAGGAAAAAGAGAAAGGAGCAAGAAGGAAGAGGCTCGTCTGTGTAAGTAATATAAATTTTAGCAGGAGGATAGATGGACCATTATCATTGCTTTCTCACACAAAATCCCTAAATAATGGAACTCAATCACCGTCATCATCGTCATCGCCATCAAGATCACAAGGAAAACAAAGGGACAAAAGTAAAAGCTAGTGGGAAAGAGGGTGTCCCTGTATACCTCTCTTTTCTCTTATTTTCTCTTAAAACAATATTGTTCCCATTTTCTCTCTCTGTTCCGTCTGTAATATGTCATCCATATTATATAAATCTTACACGACCATTTTCACGTTCAAGCATGGCATTTTGGTGGTGTGTTCTGAGTGCACACATAATAATAATGTATGTATATGGATCATGCATGCAATCCAACCAATATACGTACTTATTCCAACGGCAAGAATCGCCGTTGCCACCACTGATGATGATTCTGATAGGGAGTCATTCATTCTATTAAATACCGACATTTACTATTTATTTCATCGTCCTTTCTTCTTCTCCTTCCTTCCTTCTTAACAGAAAACAAATATGCCATTATCGTTACTATTATTATTTCTCACTATTTTCTTCAGAGCTCTGTGCTCTCCATCCAGCCGCGAAGCCAATGTACTCGCTCACTCACTCCATCTTCACTCCACAAACTAGAGAGGAGAGAGACACACACGATATGCAATGGGCAATAAAATCAGTTCTGCTTCGTTTAAAGGCAGAAAACCAAATGTCTTTATTATTACCATTTCAACCGTCATGATCATCATCGTCACATCAGCCCAATGGTAGAAAAAGAAAGGAAACGGTGATGGTGATGGTGGTGGTGGCAGTAGTGGCGATGGCAACAAAAACGGAAAATGCCGTGACGATTTTGATGGCGTTATTGTTGTTGTTCATGGGACACAACGAGAAATTGTATTTTCTCTGTATTGCATCCCAAGTTGCAACTAAACTCACCATTCAACAGCAAACATATCAACCATTATTGCTATTATTATTTGCTTAAAGTCAACTCATCTAAATCGGCACGTTGCTTGCCTAACAGAAACGCTTTAAAGAGGCAGAGAAGGAGGAGGGTACAAGTGCATCTCTTTGTTCACGTTCGCTCATAAGAAGACGCTTGCGAGCAAGTTGGTTTTAATAGAAGCACGGCACATTTGTCATGCATCATCAATCGTCCGCTACCTGATTATCATGTCTTGTTCTTCTCCTCCTTTGCCTACCTGTATATATGTGCAAGCATTACTACTACTTGATTTGATGATTCCTTTTTGGCTATTGCCTTGCTTGCTCACCATCCATCCCCTGTAATAATGATAATAATAATAAACACGGCCCATTTCATTGACTTGTTCTTTTTCCCTTCAACGCATGCGATAATGACAATCATCATCGTCGTCATCCTCCTTCTCCTCACAAGAATCACAGTAAAGTGGATGGTGATGGTAGAGAAATGTGTGATCGCCATGATCACAATGATCATCCTCTCAATGATGATGATGATGTCTATTTATTAGTATTATTATTGCTGCTACTGCCGGTTGAGCATGTACCGTCAAATTCTTAAATTCATTTCGTTTATTACAGAATCACTGAAAAGTGATGGTGGTGGTGGTGCTGTTCTTCCTTTTTCCTTCACTCTACTGCTTCTCTCCTCGGCTATTGACGAGAGAAGAAAGGAGGAATAATAAAAAAAGGGTAACATGTGTGTGCACTGCTAAATCTTTGTCATTCGTTATTCTTCTCAAAATTCCTCACTTTTTTTTCACGGCGGCCGTGATTCAGATGATAATGTTTGTGAAGGTATGCACCGTGTAGAAGTAGTCAAGCCATAAAACGCTCGAGATCACCAACATCATCATTATTACCGCTATTATTATAATTATTGCTATCTGTTCGTCAGCAACAGAAGCGAAGAATGATGTGATGAGAGGGAATGACGACGACGATGACGATGTGCTATTTTACTTCTGACGCTTCTCTCTTCTACGTAACTTCTTTGCTACACATATTATTATTATCATTGTTCTTTCTCTTTTCCCAATAATAACGAGGATGATGGTCTGGACATACCAGAACACGGTAGTGTAAAGCAATAAAAGCAATACTCTAAAATAATTATAATCACAGGCAAATAATCATAATGATCGCCATCATTGCAGCGTTTTACATGACTTTATTTTTTGAATATCATGGATACAAGATCAAAGGAATGTTGGACACACATGTGTGCGTAATTTGTAATTAATGAAATGAGAGAAGACGAGAGAAAAAAAATTGAACAACAGAAATATTATTAATCTTGGTTGTTCATACATACATAGCGAAAGAATGAATGGTATGGGGACGTCGGCGGTGAGAGGATTTTGGTGCCAATACTCGTGACTTTTCGAACAATATGTGTGCGCTTGAGCATGTACCTGAGTATATAGAACGATTTGAATAATAAAATTATATGTAGCAGCAGCAGACAGATGTCGGCAAAAAGGCGAGGCAAAATGATGATGACATCGACACCAGAGGAGAAATTACCAGAAAATGCCTATGTCAGTACGACGAAGATATGTAATGTTGGTATTTATGCCTGTTGAGCTATGAACATTTATTTTGGTTGGTATTTTTTTGAGAATTTAATGGAGAGGATAAAGGAAATGAAACGCACTTTTAAAACAAAAGGAAGAAACATACACACACACACAAGGATAATAATAATATAAGAAGTGTGGCCAGTGGCCAAAGTGAAAGGATGATTGCAACAAAAGAAACAATCGAATTTTCGTGTTGTACACCATCCATTCCGCATTATGCATGCATGTAACCATAATGTCTTGTGTCTTTAGTAAATTTTCAGACGCTCGCTCTCATGCACACAATAATCTCAAGAATGATTGAGACACGCTATTTGTAATTATCTTTTTGTAGAGGGAGCAATGGTAATAATAAAAATAATGACGATAATTATGATTCGCCGTGAGCCAATCTGACTAATCAATTTCGTCCAATGATTATAATAAAGTTGACGTGAAGAGTTGCAGAGAGCAATACACTCTCTTTCTTATCGTCAGTCATAGTGAGTCGATTTTTATTTTATGAAATGGACAATTCACAATAATCATCATATAATGGTGACTGGCGGCTTTTTTCCTTTTGTGTCAATCCAACGATTTGTTTCAATAGGTGTTCTGCTTTGTTGTCTTGAAAATAAAAATCATTTTAAAGAGTGCAGAAGCAATAATCATAATAGAAGTAGTGCATCTGAAATAAATATACATGTACTATGCATCCATTCGGATACAGTAGGAGTGCAGCAGTAGTAGTAATTAGTTCAATCAATGAATACCGGATATCGCCATCATCATCATTACCAGCGCGTCAGGGAAGAGCCAATAAAAAGTCAATGGACAAAAATAATAATAAAAATAACGTATTCTTGTCCATCCGACTCTGACATACACAAAGTTTACATACCTAACATGATGAAAGGGAGTGGGAGAAGTTATAAAATGATTCTCAATAAATGTGTATAAATGTTGTGATTAAGTTCAGCAACTACTGGCATGCTACTAGAATGCGGCTGCCTGCTAAAGCTAGTCCCATTACTACTTGATGATGATCAGAGTGAGAGGAGAGCAGATTGGTAACTTGTGAAGTGAGCAGTTTTAATAGATGTTTAGTTGAGAGATGCTGTCGATGATAATAATGCTCCTGCTGCTTTTCAGCATCATTTGCTGACAAAAATCGACATGAGTGCGATGTCTGTTTGATGGCATTGTGTGAGTTTTGGATGCTACCTTTGTACGCGCAGAGGCGAAAGACTTGCACGCAACAAGTAAACCACATACATCATCATCATCATCGTCTCACAACCATTCACATTCAATTCATCAAATCAGGAGGAGATTTTGGTGGTGCAGTGGATTGGATCGCAATTGTATTTCATTGGCATGGCGTGGCATGGAAAAAAAGACATTCATCCCCTTTTACCCATACATTTAGAGACGTGATCAGACAGAAGAACAGAAAGACTTGACTGACTGATTTGAAGCTACATTACTCCTTTTGACAGATGGTGGTGGCGATGATTCGAAGCGGACCAAAACCAGGTTCAATCCAATTCAATATGTAAGCCATCGCCAAAGTGGATAGAATGCGATGCAATGATGAGGATCGAGATAGATAGAGAGAAGGAATGACTGTACAGCTCTGGGAGGACAATGATTCAGAGTTTCCGGTGTTCAACCTCATCAATCCCATCCTATAGATTTAACCATCACTCACATTTTTACAATTACAACAGAAGAACAATATTTCTCTCTCTGGTTTAGTTTTAGCTTTTAAAACTTTACAAATCAAACCAAGAGATTGAATGGGAATGAGTGTGTCTGTTGTATGTATGCGTACTTATTTCAATTACTTGGATTATTTTAGTTCACGGCTATTAACTACACTACTACACACAAAATGCAAATCGTGCTCAAGGTCTGCACAGCAAACATTTTAGTAGTGATTTTTAATATATTTTTTTTGTTGCTAAACACACCACCACTAAAAAATATAACCGTAAAGTTTTTATAGACATCGCATTGAATTGCTATTGGAAATGACCTATGTGATGTGGAAACGATAATATGCTACACCACCTCAGCCAAACTTTTTTATTGTATGTGTGTGTGTTGTTTTAGTTTCTAATTTCTAACTATTAACAGAGAATTAATAATGATGAGAGTAATGAAAATATTTGCGTGACCCTTTTTTCCATGAGTAAATTAGTTTTAAAAGATTGTGAATAAGCAACAAGCAAGAGAGTTACTATTGTGCATGCACAATAATATTTGTGTCCTATCCAAAATTGTAAACGAATAAATTTCCTCTTATTTGTTTATACTGCTCATTTGTTATTATCATTTACCATATTGCTATGTTATCTCTTTTTTGCCTTTTTTATCTTGCCAACAAATCACTGGAATGCAAATTACTAACAGATTGAATAAATTCACTAATTTCAAAATCCCTCATGCTACAGCTAATTAATTTGATGTGCTTTTTTCTACAGCAATAGATTATTGTGCAGTCATAGTCACAAGTAAGTAGTGTGGTATTTTATTTTGTGTGTGCAAAGCTCGGTAATTGCTCAATCGTTTTCAAAAAAACATCACTTATTTTACAATTCCCAATATATGATATTATGATTATTATAAAATTGCAAAAAAGGTGGATATGTCTGTGCAGATTATTTTTTTTTATTTTCTTAGAAAAAATATTGGCAGTCTTGCAATTTTTTTCTTTGAAAAGTACAATTAGCCAGAATATGTATT
Source organism: Coecobrya sp. COE2 (assembly GCA_027743765.1). Taxonomy (NCBI): domain Eukaryota; kingdom Metazoa; phylum Arthropoda; class Collembola; order Entomobryomorpha; family Entomobryidae; genus Coecobrya; species Coecobrya sp. COE2. Next base: position 171,423 of record JAHZMV010002702.1, on the reverse strand, counting down.
TCTACAGAAAAAAAATATATAAATAAAATCGCAAACAAATACATCACTTGTAACTAATCCTTGTTGTGTGGTGATGATACTGTTGCTGATGCTCATTGAGCTTTGCAGTCAACGTCTCTTTATGTTTGCTTTTATAATATATCGTAAAAACGATAATTAATTAGGACATGATATGGTATTTTGCTTGTGGTGGTGGTGGTGAGGGTTCCTTCTTTTGTACTTGAACCCTTGGCAACGACGAAAGGATTTAAAATATAAAAAAATATATATTTAAACGCATGGCTTAACGTATGGATACATATATACATACAGTTATAATATGTAATGTTATATTGTATGCAATCCAAAATATTATGATATATAAATATTTAACCCGTTCATTTTGGGCTATGATATGCTTCACCTCACACCAAAATTAAAATAGAACACAAATAAATTGACTCAGAAAACACACACACAATTATTTAAACTATAATAATCGAAAGGGTAAAATATTAAAATCTTGATATTCAAAACAAAACTGCAAAATCCATATTATTCTAACCCATAACATTATAATAATACGCTTGCATACATTATTATTTACAAAATGAATTATATAAATACACATAAAATATAATAAACAGATGAAGAAAAACGGGACCATCTACAAAAAAATGTACGTTTCACTTGTTACACATCTTGTGATTATATTTTTGTTCTCATCCTCTTCTTCCTCTCAGGTGAACCAAGCCGCTCTCTCGGGGGTTTCAGTTTTTATATATTTTATCAGAAAAATAAAATAGACTTGTCACGGATGAGCGACAGGTAAGAGGAAACGAAATGATACAATTACCACACGATACGGTACATACAAACTTGCATGTGTATATGTGCTTAGTTAATATTTTGCTGAAATTATCAGTACGATTATTATAATAATAATATCGACTCTTTCTCTGTCAGTATGACTCTCTCTGCCTGTCTTTTATTTTTAGGTAGGTCGAGACAATTTATTCTTTTAAAGACCAAGTTGGTTACCATATAGTTTTAAACATGACGTAGTCTTTGTTAATCATAAATACAAAAAAAATTATAAGCTTATAAACGGCAACGGCTCACTGATTTTTTCCCTGACTGAACAGAATTAGAGCATTTGATGCACTTGATTCGATCCATTTTACACAGACACGTGCACAGGGCACACACGCTCTTTACTTGAATGGCTTTAATTTTGCATCCTATAATATTTCTATATTTTAGCCTGGCATTTTTTTTGCATGCATTTTTTATTATCGCTTTTTAAAGCATTTAACAGAGTAAACGATTTTATGCTTTATTACCTTTCTTCTATTATTCTCGCCTTTGCGCGCTCGCCTTACTTTATTTTTCCTCCCATGATGAACTTCTCTCATAATATTATTAAATATGATTATGATTATTACCAGCTTAAAGGAAAGAAAAGTGGTGATCGCAAAATCAGATTAGTCTAACATTATTTAGGACTTGTAATAATAATAATAGCAAACAGTACAAATTAAACGCTTACTATATGCTTCTTACCATCTTTATGAAAATTTATTGTTAAAATTACAATTATTAACAGTTAAACGTTATATTAGTAAGTGTTTTATTTTTAGAGGTTGCTATAATGGGAGCTAATAAATAATCGAAATATGCTGTTTTTTGTGTAAAAAAATGACGATGATGATGACTTCGACTCTCATCATCATGGCCATGTAAATATAATATATCGAGTATATATATTTTTGGCGCACTTGACGATAACAAAAAAATAAGTTTTCCGTGTTGAACAAGCAAACCTATTAGCAGAAATCATGTATCTTGTAATAATAAATGATGATTACTTGCTAATTTTTATGATGAGACACGAGCCAATTCAATTTTTGTTGATGGTGGTCTTGTCTTTTTTTAATTTTGTGGGAAAAACGCTTTTTAAGAAAATAAAAATTATTTCTTCATGTTACATTGCAATTTCCCTATTTTTCCGTAATAACGTTTTTTTGCAGATAAATTATTTATTCTTATCTTTTGTACAAATAAATTGTAAAATAGATGGTTGGTGGTATTAAATATGCAGTTGTTATAGTACTCTGCTTGCTGATAATCTATTAATCTAAAACGATAAAACACCAAGTCATACAAAACGAAGTCGTTTTGCTGAACATTTTTTAAAATTTTTACGAAAATAAAATTGCTTTTGAGAGTGAGAAAAGAGGAATAAAAGCGATTCATATCTTGGTTTACCTTCTCCTCTTCTTGTACACTAACTTACGTGCAGAGTTTAACTAAATGCTTTAGTGTTGTTGGTTGGTGATAATGATGATGATATTAGTAATTATCATTAGTACACGCTTATCAGTACGATCACCAGTACTTAAAAATCCTCCTCCTGCTTCTTCTTCTTCTTATATGATGATAAACAATCATGCTTTTTTTCTGTTATTTCGTAAGCAGCAGGGGAAAAATTAAATGATTTTATAATACGCGATTTTTTATTTGTAAAGCTTGCCTTTTCCTTTCCTTTTTTGAATCCAAGTAACCTTATAGCAATTTGTATTTTATTTGCTAGTTCTCCTTGTTTATTTATTTAGTATAATATATTTTTACTGGGATTACCCGTGATGTGGAAATTGCAAAAATAAAAAAAAGTTGAAAAACCAATAAATTCCTAGTTCTCCTTTAGAATATGTAGCATTTTACACTTCTGTTCCTTTTTCAGTTTTTTAAACTTTCTTGGCAGCATTCATTCGATCAGTCAGTCAAATCAGTTAAAAGCAAACGATGATGATGATAGTAATCACCATCAGGGGCCCGTTTGAAAAGTTGCTACTATTTGTTATACCAATGAGTTTACATATTTTATCCGCACAAAAAGATCATCATGTATCATCATTATCTACAGGAGCAGTACACCAGAAAAGAACTGCTATAGTTTTTATTAGTTTTTTTGCATTGTAACAAACTGCTTTTTTGTACATAGACACACGCCTTACGTTTCATTCCATCATGAAATCAAATCCAATCTGTTTTTTCTTAAAAAACATATCGTTCTTTCTTTTAAAACATTTCGATAGGTGGTGATGTGGCGGTTGCTGTTACAAGGATGACTGTATGTATTGGTAGTGGATTTTTTTTATTTGTACAAAAAAAACCAAACAGTGATATAGGTAATGTGAGTAATAAAAGTCGGGGGAAATGTATGTTCATGTCAGGATCATGATCACAGTCTGTGTATCTCTTCCTTTTCGCATGATTATACTCTCTTGGGTGTAGTTCATCAAGTCATGTAATAACACATGCATACATGCACACAAACGGTTTGCATGGATTTTTGTCTATGAACTACGCGCAATCAATATCTCTCCAAGATGAGCATAACATTTATTTTTGCATGGCAAATTTTAACTGAACATAAAAATTCGTTTTCTGAAGAAGATGATGATGTTTTTTTAAATGAACCTTTTAAGATGACGTGTATTCTTATTAAATTTCATGTTTCATAATAAATTCTTGTGTTAATGATTTTTAAGCAAATAAAATTGATACGTGAAATACTACTAATGCTAATTCTTATCGTCACGAGAAGGAGGAGGATGAACAATGCAACGGGTTTTTGGTTGGTTTTCTGATTGACTATTTTTCTGTTGAGGTGAAGATGAGATTTTTTGATGTGAAGTGGTAATGATTACTATGATGAAGATGTTGATAAGTGACACAATGAGCTCTACACACTGAAGTAACACCCAGTCAATCTACTTTTACTAATCTACCAAATTTTTCATTGTTTCAAACTGATTTTTTTCTCGTGAATTTGTTGACGCTCATCTTCACCATTTCATCATGATATACTCCTTTCTTTCCACCTTCTCCCTCTCGTGATGATGTGGTTTGGTGGTAGGGTACATGCACGAAACCGTCAAGATAAATTGACAGGCTGCAAACGATCTGAGTTCAGAGTAAACATCTTCTTTTAGCGAGAATAATATTCGCCATAACATAACATTTAACCAATACCACCTTAACCTCGCCGCCACCATCGGTGTTGATTCAAAAAAAAACACCACGCCGAAATTAAATAAATAGAGAGAAAAAAATCATTTTTGATTTTTTCTCTATTTTATATACATTTTCAGTAACATGTCATGAAAGATCAGCATGAAAATGATGATCAACTCGGATGAGGAGAGGGCTGTTTTATATATGTGCAAATTGTCCATAATGGAGAATAGTCTTCCTTGAGCTCATTATCACTCAAGTCGACAATGTGACAAGACGCCAAAAGTCACTTTCCGTGAATGAGACCACGCTCCCGTAGATGAAGAAGATTCGTAGAAAAACGGAAAGAAACAGCTGAAGAAACGGGGATAAAAACGTCTTTTTTCACGAAGATGCCATCATCGTCGTTCTCTGTCTGTGTGCATCATTGAAGGAGGCAGGAGGAAAGAAAAAAAAATGTCAAACGAGTGTACTATGTCTATAGTGTAATGTATGTATGCATGTAACGTGCTTGTGAAATTACTTCTTCGTCTGATAAAGAAGAATGAGTGAGTGAGTGACGACGAAGAAGAAGAAACATTAACTGCCACTATACACTTGAGTTAATCGGTCCGCCTCTACACTTTATTTTCAACCCTTTTGCCAAAAATCTCACTCACTCAGTCAGTCACTTTATTCAGCCAGTGAAGCAGTAATGGCCTGTACGTGTCATGTAATGCCATGCCCTTCATATGAATGAACACAAGTTATTTATCACAATCACAACTTTTTGTATACAAACAGAAAAAATACACATAGATACATACATATAAGCATGTTGAGCATTCATGGATTGGAAAGCTAGTGTGCATATTTTAATGCTCTATATAAACTGAAAAAAATACTATAAAGTTATTATTCCGATGGAGTACCGACTTTTCGGCTAAATTTATAAATTATAGACGCAGCAGCATATATATTGTACGATTATGATAGCGCCAGGGTTGCATTTTTTTTATATTCAATCCAATCCACATGTCATCAAGCCCGTATATTTTATTGCTGATGGTAACACGATTACAAACAGGAATTAGCACTGATAGAAAAAGAGCAGCGATGCCGATGATGCCATTTGCCGATCCCGATATATGTATTTTTTTTTACTTTCTACTGATAATAATGATCATGCTCCACAAAACATAGTGGCATTTTCATGAGAGCGTATATTACACGATGGAGTCACTAGAGTCAATCTAATCGGTGCAATAGATGGTTTTAAATGCAGACTAGATATTTACGTTTCTAGTAAAATGGTAGTCAATGTAACGGAATGGAAGCCAAAAAATATCACATCCCATCACCATCATCGTCATCATCATCAAAAAACATGTTAAGACCGTGTGTGTATAATGTACACGGAGGAGAGAGGTGGATGCATATTATTATTACCATTTCAATTTCACCAGAACAACAACTACATAACAGGGAAATTGAATTCGTTGTAAAACATGGGAAAGTTGCTAGAAAAGACATAGAAAATCTATTAAATCACATCCTGTCTATAAATAATATTATTTAGCAAAAAAATATATAATACACTCACTCAGAATGTACAGCAGTATGTAAAAAGCCATGGCAGCATTTTTTTTTCAATTCATGAGCAGTTGCTAGTTGTCGTGGAGGGAGAAATAGGTAAATAATAATATGCGTGGAATGTTTTTATTTGAAAATGTTTTGAAATACGGCTTTAAATTTTAAACTCTTGAGCAACCAATCCAACGAAAAATTCAGTGCAAAAACGCTTTCCTATTTTTCATTTCCGAATACCTCCACACATCTTATCAGCCTTGCTTAACTGGTTTCCATTTCGTGTTCTTTCAGCGATTAGGATCATTGTATTCATCAAATCAACAACTATTCCTTTTATTATTATTTTCCTTGTAAATACAAGAGCACACATGTTGGTTATATGATGCATGCATACAGGATTATTTATAATTTCCCATTTTTCATATATGCATATTCCTCTGAATTGAAATTTTCTTGGGTGACATCAAAATGCTAATGACAAAAGTTGTAATCAAAATATAATCTGTAATGAATGATATATCAATTATAATTGTGTGCTCCGATTTATTTATTCGATGATGGTTATGGCAATGCGTATAGAAAGAGAGAGAGAAAAGAAAAACCATGTCATCATTATAGAATGCGGTCCTTAGTATGATTATTATTACGACCATTACATGGAATCGACGCAAACAAGCGCCACACCACCAACCCCATCACTATCATCATCAACAACAGCCCCGCTCACTTCATCTCTGTGTAGTAATAGTAAAAGCAATAATAATAGGAGTAAAACAGTCAAGTCTTTGTTCTTCCTTGACAAGGAAAAATTGACGACAGTTATTTCATTTGAAATATTTGAGTAGTACGCTGTGTTTGCGTTTACTGGGCTGGTCGAGGCAAGACAACATGATCACTTGATCACCATAACCACACCACACACCACCATCAAAATACATAATGTGTATTTAAATAAAACAACGAATTTTTGATCATGCAGTGCAGTAGTACGACAGGATTACTAATGGCACAAATTTCTGACTCTATAATAATAATTGTACTGAGTAATTGTGTGAGTATAAAAGGATAACATGTACATTCATGCATGCGCATATATGCAATATATAATTGATAATGATGATGGTGCGTTGACGATCATAATAAATATTTGCTTCTTATATTCCACACATACTTGTATAACTAAATGCACATAACATCTTAATTATTTTTATGCATTTTCTATACACATGTGAGCACGGAGAATGGTAAACATCTGTCCATTCATTATGTCATCAACATCGTCATCGTGATCCATGTACATATTTATGCACTCATTCGAGCAGCTAGGGTAGTTCTATTTCTTTTTCTTGAAATCTGCGAACTAGAAAGAAAAATATAAAGAGTCGGCTCGCTTGATATGATGCCTATGTACATGCTGAGGGGACAGGATCAAAAGGAATTCCTCTTGTTGGATGGAAATAATTAGTATTCTATTATTGACTCTCCGCGAATACAGAACAACAAGGAGCTAACAAATTTATTGCAAAAGGCATAACGGCGATGATGATGGGGATGTGAAAGATGATGATGATGTATGGCACACAGAGGCAATAATCAGAAAAACTACGTGGCACTCATGCCATCATCATGCCAAATCCATCCTGTCTGACTGCTGATACAATCAAAAATTTGCAACTGCTTCCCCTCCAAAACTTTTTTCTTTCAATTAGAGATTATTTACTGGGGATAGCGTAAAACATAATTTGCATACGCGAAACATATTGCGCGTGTTGAAAGTCTGCTTTAATTGGAAAGCAATTGGAAATCAAGCTAAAAAAATGTTCAATGAATGTACCTTAGCTAACGGTGTACATTCAGACGGGAAGGTGGAAAATGACAATGATGACGAAGGAAGAAATTCCTCTCCCGACATAATTGTAAGATGACGAACGGAACGAAACAGAAAGCATGTCTATATGATTGGATGAAGAGGTGGATGGATGAAACAGAATAAAAGTGAAAAGTGAGTAACAGGAGCAACGGTGGTAGGAAAGAAACGATCATACTGATCATGTCCCTCGTGTCTAGAGTAAATAACTACCAATTATTTGTATGTATGGATGGAAGAGAAGAAAAGAGTACAACATCTGCATTCATTTATGTGATTGTGTGTCGTGTGAAACAGATATATTTATGTGTGTGTATTATTGAAACGAAACCACAAAAGAGACATCACAGATTATCAGACAAACAACATCACTTTTGCTTGTCGTTGTTTTTTTTTTATAAAAATCCAATTGAATTTCATGTCGTGAAATAAGCACATAGCGATAAATATGCAAGAAGGCAATAACGCCCGTACTTAAAGATAGATGTGTAAACAGAGAGAACTAAATACTACACAGCCTCGCTTTTGCTGCCATTATATTTCTGCCATTGCCTATAAATTCATATCATTATTATCTGTCTCTTATTTTTTTTTGCATATATTATTAGTTAAAAGATAGGAGAGTAAGTTGTGACTGAGGAAGGAGCGAGAGTAAGAAGAGGTGTGCGTTTTAGTTGGGAATGGATTGACAAAGACGATTTGGAGGGCGACACCGCCAAATAAATAGATAGATAGAGAGGACACAGATGGAAACAAGACGATGAAGAAGAAAGGAGAGAGAGAGAGGAAAAATTGTTTCAAATCTATAAATACATATCCATGTCGACATCAAATAGCTATTTATTCACAAGATTCAGAACATCTGGATACTTTAGAGGTTAGCTTTGAATAATCTTTCAAAGACTCAAAAAACAAGAGAAAAGAATAGAGGAATAAGTTGGAGTTGAAGTAATAGAGATATCCCGACTGCTTCTACAACTACTAATAATTATTGAGTACATTACAGTAGAGCTGATAGTGATAGCGCCGCCGACGACAACAAACAAGATCACAAGCCAACGGTTCCATTTATTTGACTGTGCGTCGTAGCGTACACAACATTTTCACTATTTAATAGAGTCACTCTCCCTCTCACTATCTATCGGTATGTAATAATAATGTTCAATGCGATATGTGATACATACTGGCTTTTAGATAGATAGATAGATACTGACTGACTGATACGTTACAGTAGCAGGGAAAAAAATATAAACGATCATCTCATTTCTTTTTCTTCCTTTCTTTCTTTCCACTTGACTCTTAATTGGCATACCAAAATCCTCCTTCTCGCTTAACAGAGGAAGGAGACAGAAGAGGAGGCATGAGAGATCTGCAAAGAAAATGATCGTGATGATGACGATGATCAGGCGAAGAGAATGACGATTATTATTATGTGACTTATTTTAACAAAATACATACATATTATATACGTATGTACATGATGTACTTAACATGAAATCATGTTTCTCAGCTCATTGTCAGAACAGAAGAGAAAAAAACTGATTGTACTTATTGTGAATTTCGGTAGTTGTTCTGTTTTTTATTTATTTATTGCTTACTTATTTGTGGTTTCCAAGAAGATAAAAAAAAGTTGCGAGAGGAATGACATGACATGAATGACATGATACAGAAACGGTTGTAGAGAGAGAGAGAAAACCAGATGAATTTGTTATTGTGAATGAATGACTGACTGCCTGCTGCTCAGAAAAAAAAGAAACCCTTTACTAGAAGTAAAAGGGAAGAAACAAGTGAATCAGTGGAAAACTAAGAAGGATAATCATGTTCATCATCATCATCGTCATCATGTGCATGACACAAATCCATACACGCATATACCTCTACAGTCTGTTTCAGCAGACAGGTTCTTTTCTCCCCTGCAATCTTTGTTTTTAAAAGAAGACATATTTCAGTGTAGCATGTGTGTGTGTTATGCCGGTATTTTTTACTAGATACTAACATACGTGTCAATCGACTGTAAATTTTGGCGACTGTCTCCACTAATTTGTTCCACACCAAAAATATCCACCACCACCAATCCGCCAATAATAAAGTGGTACAATCCCACCACACATAAATACATATTATCTTTAAAATATATGAATATTAAGCAGTTTTCTCTACCCGGTTTCTTTCTTGGAACTACACCAGCACCACCACAGACAAGTCCATCATATTCATATTATAGCAAATAATAATAAATATATATTGTATAATGTGCACTTGTACATGACGTACGTCACGACAGTTACATGTGCAATATTTCTCCCTCTCTCTCCCCGTCTTCATCTTCACCGTAATCCATACAAAGTCACTAAACGTTCCATTAGTAAAGTACAGATAAAAAGTTGAAGACGAAGAAGGGAAAAGTGAAAAAAAGGAAAATAATACTTGCCATAATCATCTAATAATACCAAGTATTATATTGTGGTCTATTATGAGCACCATTATCAGCGGTGTTATCTGTAAGCGTTAACTGAGGTAACGTAACAACGTGTGCGTGTAGCAGAGTATAACACGACGTTATTTACGCGCCTCCGTTTTCATACTTTTTAACGTGGAACTGTTCGAGAAAGAAGATTGAATACCAAATATATATTGAAATTTACTGGGAAGGGGACAAAATTGGAAACAAGACGGAAGCGATTACACCCATATACATTTTTTTCTTCCTATCTCCCTCTTTTCTTTCCGTTCGATAGAGTTCCGATAGAAAAAAAGTTCCAATCCTTCTTTATTCCTAAAAAAGAACTTGTTTGTAACAATCTCTATCCGAGCGAAACAAGAAGAGAGAGAAAAAGGAGCCGGTATGTCTACGAGAAAAATGCCTTATTCTGAGAAAAACTGCTAGTAAGCAACTGTGAGTATGCATAAGTATAACATATTATTTTCCAGAGAACAAGATTATAATAATATTAAACTGTTGCTTTTTAGAAGGCAAAGAGCGTGGCAAAGGAGAAGAGTAAAACACGGTGATCGTTATACTATCGCGTTGTTGTCACCGTCATCGTGAAAAACTTTGTAAATACATCGACAGAAACAAATCTTGCAGAGAAAAGCCATAAATACTGAAAAGAATGATGAGTGTAGATTCCCTTTTGATCTTTTTCCATGTCTCTCTCCTTTCCTTGCACAGTTGTTTGTCAAGGAAAGTTTTCCATAAAATGCCAAGCTATATGCGTGTTTCCTTTGAGGGAAAAATTTTTTAAGTGTGAATAACATCATTTTTTTATCTTTATTTATGCAAACGATACGTGATACATATTTATAATTAGGTATGCTGCTTTACTTTTTTTATCTGCACCGTATCAAACTTTAGTAAATGAATTGACTTAGCTAAATACATAAATTAGGTATTAATACACTTCTTTACAGATTATGTGGATATTCATGTCAATTGGATTCAGCGGATGACTTTAATGCACTTTTTTTGAAGCCGCTACAAATTGCCAATAAATTTATTGTGATGTTATAAAGTAATTACAATAAAAAAGGTACGAATCCATGTAGTTAATATGACTTATGCAAATTCGATTCAATCCACAACAACACGACGCAGGAAAGGGTGAAAAAAAGAAGACTAGACTGTAAGTCAACCAAGTTGAAAAAAATTTCTGTCCTTCCCAAGAAGTAAAACGTGCGGTTCTCGTTGTAAATTCTGGGTTAGCATTTCCTCCTTTTAAACTGCATTTTTTTTATCTTCTTATCTAGCCATATATACATTTGTACACATAGACAGACAATCTATTATAACTTTATGAATATATTTGAATTCGACACAGTCACCTAAATGGACCCATAAAAAATTGGTGGCATGGTAAAGGGTTTCCTTTTTGCTCGCATGAACGTCCTCCCAACACATATAAATACATTCCTACATTTTACATGTATGCTTTTCGAATAGCAAGTTGGGTAGATATAACTGATATTCGTCTATAACTATAAATATGGACATATGCTTATCAACCCTTAAGATCGCAAAAAATAGAACGAATACTTTAAGTTCAAACTTGATGCTTGTCCATCGGAATTACATATCACGCGCATGAGGATTGAGGTCTGAGAAAAAGAAAATAATAAATGACTCTTCTGTTCCTGTCGATTTCATTGTGTTTGCAACTACTACTGCATTTGCCACTGCTGCTGCTGCAATGATGATTGGTGTAGTTTGATAAATAATCATGATAAATAATAAAAATGATAAACTCCACAAATGCGTTTTGGCAGGATATTGTGTAATGTAACTTATTATTATCATTAGTACATTTGCTGTGTGCTGCTGCTGAATGTTAGCTTGCTGTGGATACGATAAGAAACCAATAAATAAATAGAATAGCTTCTTTGAAAAAGGAACCGGATGGATTTATGGAGCTATTGAGAACAGCAGGAGAGAAAATACGAAAAGCGAAGAAGAAGAGCATTCACTTTGTTCATGACTTTGCTCCGTCGCTTCTTATATCTATACCTGAAACAGGTACCTCTCTAGTAGGTATATATAAAATTGTAATAATGAAATGCAAGTATATATAAACAGAACAGGACGAGATGGAAAAGCAACAGCAGGCTGAAATGTGGAAGTTTATCATCACAATCATCATCATCATCAACAATACAATGCATGAAAGCCACAACAGAAGTTGTGTAATCTTCACCAGTGGCTGATAGAAAGAAGTTTGAAACAGCCAGCACGACCAGCATAGAACTGCCCCGCCGACTAGCTCACAAGAAAATTATTATGCACCATTCAGTAAAAAGTGGACTTAATTTGCTTACTCGACTATGAGCCCGCACACCCCGCTCCTCTCCAACCAACTTTATGCAATAGGAAATTAGTGCGAAAAACAACTGACTGACAATGTGTTAACCATGAAAAGATTGTACACTGCCACTATTTCCAGATAGTAAAATATTCCAATAACTGTATTAGGTACCTCATAATTTTTGAAATTCCGGCTTTCTATTAAAACGTTGTGCTTTTACATGAATTTACTGTTGACTTGTCTGATGAACATCTGCTGCACCGTTGGCACAAGTCAGCAACACCAAAATTCCACCATACCCGATTTTGTTAGCGTTAATTTAAGCTTAAGTAAAGGCAAGGCAAGTCACGATAAGTTACGTCTTCTGGGAAATGAAGCTTGTATGTTATAATTAGCTTGATAATTTATTCACGTTTGAAATTATTGACATCAAGCAAAATGAAATGATTTGTCGGGATGGATATGGCAGGAGTAAAATATTATTATGGCACTTGATAATATATCTAGCACGCATGTTCAAATTGGTCATGGTCTGTCATGTCACGGTGTAGATTTTGGTGTACAGATGCTCATTTCTGACTGACATCATGTATTGACACCAATAGACAATGGCACAGACAGACAGACACAGCACGAAGATTATGAAAAAAAACGTGTATGCAAGTATTTGTTCAAGATACGCATGAAAAACATCTCTAGCAAATATAAAAAATACAAATGTTCAATGATGCAGAGTTTTTGAATAAAGCAATAATAATAATAATAATAACAAATGGATGCATTATTGGTTTTTGCTGCTTGCTTAACCCATCAAAAGTTAATAAATAAATATTGACTTGGAAATAGTAAAACTTTTGCTTTTTTTCATGTCGGATTGCCCAAGAGGGAATCAAAACTCAAGATGTATTCCAGTAAAAATAAACAAATAAGTAAACATAATGGAAAACAAACATAAAAAATACAAGTCTGCTTCTAACGATAAAGTATGTTGTTTAAGCGTCAAGCGTTTTCTATAATCGAACTCTTACTATTTTTATCAATGCACCAATACTTGTACTGTCTGGAACCCATCTGACGTACATTTTCTCTAATTGTATGAAGGAAAGTCAAGAGCAAATACGTGATGATCATTCTTTTGCATAACTCACGATATGACCAAGTGGAGAAGAAGGTAGGAAAAAGGAAATCAGATACGACTCATTCATATTATTACTGTCCAATTACCGGTGGTGGTGGTAGTAGTTTTCATAACCCTTCGTTTCATATAGGTAGCAAGTTTTGTCAATGGAGGTGAAAAAACGAGACAAGAGTCACTTGAATAAAGCAGGAGCGGTGGTGGTGGTGGTGTCCATGATAATGATGATGAAGCAACAAGCAAAATGAGCGTTCATCGTCAAACAAATCTGTCTTGTATAAATACCTACATCACATCTCACATCATGCGGGCTTCCTTCCTCCTCTTTACCCACAAATAATAAATAATAATAATTGATGAATGTTTGCTGGATTTTGAAAGGCTATAAAAAAGAAATACACAAAGAAAACTTGAGTTTCTAAAATGCTTCTGCTTGTCTCGTCGTCGTCGACCAAAAGACCAAAGAAGAGCAATAGCCAAGTCAAAATTTTCTTCAGTCACAATTACCACCATCAACACCACCACCATATTTTCTATAAATTTTCAGTCTATTCCCAAAAGTGTATATGGGTATATTGTTGTCAAGGATGATCAAAAGGAAAAGAGTGAGTGATTGCATAATAGAAGAACTCTTTAGTGAAAAGAGCCTCAGCAGCAACAGCAACCCTTCTTCTCCTTTTAATTCCAAACTGTTCCTTTTCATCCACGTTTCTTTAGAAAAATGCATAATATACGCATCAATTCTGCTTTCAATTTTTTTTTCAAACTTCTTTTGCTGGAGTGTTTAACGCTTGTCTATTTTACTTTGTTCCACCACCACCACTACCAATTCAACGGTCACGACGATAAACGATGATCATGCGCACTATTTTTCAACATTATTATTATTATTACTTCATAACTGGACATTCTCCCTCTCTCTCTCTCTACTTTAGTGACGACTGACTCTGAATCGATTAAACATATTAAATATCCGTCAGGAGGTATAAGCTGAAGAAGAAGAAGAATGGGACGAAAAAGAGGAATTCATTTTTAAAGTACAGTTTTGAATGTCTACTGTGGCTGAGTGCCTGATGGCTTGCTTATTGAACACATCGTCCAAATCCAAAGTGCTAATAGTAATGCTCCGTGACGAATGCAAGAATTATTACGCCATTGTTTACCGTCATCATCAGATTTGTTAGTGGGGGGAAAAGGGAACATAATAAAAAAAGTTCAATATATTTATTCTTTCTTTTCTCTGTTATACCTCCTCCTCCTCTTTTGATCATCAGCTCATCTTCTTGGTCGAATGATGGTGGTGGGGGCAGGCGAATACTGTTCAATAAACAATCTTCCCTCTTTCACTGATAATAAAGCGCGCATGTGATGTGCATGTTATTATTACTATTATCTATTTCATTGCTAAAAAATATTTTTGCTACGCAGTTGTAGCCGTGTTGGAGGAGCAGAGCAGAATACACATTACAATTTATTATGCATGTTACAGGTTTTCTAGAAAATACCCAAACACAACGAATGAGCGAACGAGAAGGCAAAGAAGCGATACGGATTACGGATGCTGCTGCGCTGTAGTATAGTAGCCCAGTTTACGTAGTTTGGTTCGTTGTTGTAGCTTTTTCTTTTCTTTTTGCCACTCTTGCTAATCCAAGCCTGAAGATGATGATGATGATGATCGACCATGCAAGGAAAATACGTGTGTTCCCGTCAATCCTCCGATGCGATGATCGTGTTTGAAATTTATACCTGATAACTGATAATATGCACCCTATATACACTGTTGTACAGCAAGCGTTCATATTACTTTCTGATTGACAATCGAACTTGCTATTAACCTAAGCATGCCTCTACAATGTAAAATGGCCAAGAAAGAGAAGATGGGATCAGGTTACCTAACTTGTTCACAACATCAATACCACCAACGCTGCTCATCCTTAATGATAAGAAAGGGAAAGCAAGCGGAGAATACTGATGATAATAAAGAGGGTGAGTTGTTGCGTTGGTGGATATCCGTTGTTTTCTTAACTTCCCAGAGATAGTGCTGGTAAAGTGGAAAGCGGTTTTGTTGCATACTTTGGCATACTGGATGTTACGCTGCTATAAAATGTACTCTGGCTAGGTGCTTGTCTGTCTCTTTGAGGTGCTGTTTACTAGCAGTTTTTTTTGTATACTGATTATGACTTTGATGCGATTTTAAGCGAGCAGTTTTGCGATCGTAAAACGACAGGAATGATTAAAGGGTTGCACTTTACAATAACAGACCACGCTATACACTCTAATATGGTATACCTTTCTGGTTTTATGTAGTTTTTTTAGGTATACCGAAAAAATATTATATTGGTAACGCATGAGTGTCTGTCTATATACGTATGCGAGTCTTATCCTGGTCATCATCACTCGTTTCACATCGATATCGACTTGAAAAAAACTTACAAGAAAATTCCATATTTCATTACATAAGTCAGTTCATATATATTTGTATACAGACAGACAGTGAGTGTGTGCTGATACAGATAAAGAGATAACGACGACGATAATTTTGATGGTGAGCAGCTAGCATCCCATCCCATCACCTACCACCAATTTTCATTTTCCTTAAAAGTTTATCATCAGTACATGTCTTGAATTACATACAGTATGTTACAAGAGGATGATAATGATCATGTGCACATCGCCATTCACCATAAAGGAATAATCCCGCACGAATAAATACAATAAGTTAAGTTTTTTTTTCTGTACATGCAAACTCCACTACTGGAACAAGAAGAAATGGTTATTAGAACTTGTATTTGTAGCAGCATCTCTCTCTCGTTCTCGCGTCTTTTTGACGTAATTTCCGTTTGGCATTAGAAGTCATAAATTTTTCAAGGGCGACTGATTTTCTCCAGCAGCTCAACCGAAGCCAGTCAGACATGCAGTGAATACGTGTGTGTACGGGTACATTCGATAATTCTTCATTCATTCCCAACTTTGCCCATGATGATCATTATGATGGGGATGATGGTGGCTGGCTTCATTTGATTTTACTGCTGAGAATATTACCAAGATGATGCTACTGATGAAGAAGACACAAAACATGAAACCAATGGCATATTATTATACTTTGACTATTCAGATTTGATTACACGAGTAAGCAGCAGCACACACACACCAGTACCGAAACTACCAAATAGCAATAATATTTATTGAAGCTTTGGCTTTTGCCATCACACGTCATCCTCCTCCTCCTTTTCTCATCATCATCATCCGACCAAAGCAAGCGAACGCATCACTGCCATTATAATCATGATGATTATTATTGTTATTGTTGCTATTAACGGAGTGATTGCTAAGTAGCATCGGCATCAAGTATCCGTGTGTGTGTGCAGTATATTCATTCATGGATGAATATCATCATCATTTTCCTCAATTTTACTGCATTATAATATCCTACAATTTGAACCATGCAGCCTGGCATACAAGATATATACACAAGTCACTAAAGATGAAATGTTTTGATTCGGCCAGTGGTAAGGAATATTATTATTATTATGGGATAAAATAGATGGATGCAGCCCGAAGGAAGCCCAGCAAAGAAAAGACGCAGTTTGTTGCCGCCGCTGCGGAGTGAACAGAGCGCATCTAACTAAACTCATCATAATAAATGGTAATTGCGCATGTTAACATTTAGATGCAACAATGTTCTATGCATTTTGTAATACATTAAAAATTTACTAAATGTAAATGCTACACCGTGCTAAATAAATGCCCCGTTAAAGTGCAACAAAAGGATACTCATAAAACATAAACAAAAAAGAACGGTTTCCTTTCAAAAAACGTTTATATATGCACGCCACTTATTATTATGTATTTACGTAACAGTGTAAAACTTGTAAAAAGGAGTGCGAGTGGGTGTGGAGGGATGCATCGCAAAATACAAACAACTTTCACACAGTGTGCAATAGCAAAACAGCCAGCCAGCCACATTGTGTAGGGTAGGCAGATGCGAAGTGGAGAGAATTGAGCAACAATGCTTTTTTCGAGCTTCAACTCTGCATATAATATGTTGTAGGACATGGTCAGTCTCCCTCATAAAAAACGAGGAAAATCTGCAAAATGGCATGCAACACAAAAGAGTGCAAGAGATACATTATTTATGTTACATTTTGTGAACTTTATAGTATACTGGGTTGTACGGTACGAAGACAGTAAAGCGAATATTACATACACCAACTCGCTACACGGTGACGCCTGCCTCCCTGCAATGGTTTTCCACAGGAAATGGCATGATTCTGCAGAATGGACATGGACAGAGTCAGTACACTCGCATAAAAATGTAATAGCAAAAGCAACAGATTGTTATTATGTTACATGTTCACAAGTTCAAGTTTGCTTTGCTTGCACCAAAAGCTTTTTTTAAATGATTTTTTTTTCACGGCCAGAAAAAAAAATTCAAACTGAGGACGATGTCGTCAATGTGGATATATAATAGAAAAAAAATGTATGCTACTATACACATCTTGATATTTTAGAACAATATTCCCTTTTGTAGCCGTCTTGCTCTTTCTTTTGTCTTGTCTGACCCCTCTCTGCACACACTGATTTTGTGTGAGTAACTTGGTTAGTGCTCTCCGCACATTTTATTTCGGTCCAGCCAACAGATTTCTGTGTTGCCGTACTAATGGCACCATGTAAAAAGTCAGAGACACACATATGCACAAAAAGTCGTAAAAATTGGTGTAGGATCGTCCGTGTCCATAATAATATCTAATAAAAAGTAAAATATAATGACATAATGAGCAAATGAAGAGGAATAAGCGAAGAAAACGGAACGACAACCATTTATTTATTTATTTACTTCGGTCTTCCTCTTTCTTCATCATCACCATCTTGTGATCCGTACACTATCATGCCATTAGCAAGTTATGACTGTTGCCCTTGCCATCTTTTGCCACCCTCTTTTTTCTCTTTCACTGCAAATCCTTGTCTCTCATAGCGTCATATTCATCTTTCCCATTGCACACACAACAAAGCACACTGACGACTTAGTTTGTGTGTGTGAGTCAAGTTGTGAGTGAGAGGGAAATGTTGTTTTTGTTGTTGATGATAATAATATTATTATTGATGATAATTGAGGGTCTCTTTGCTTTTTTTTTGCACTGCCTCCTTCTCCTCGTTTTCTTCGTCATTTCTCCTTCACCCTCATCATCATCCACAACATCTTAAATAGCATTACTTAAACTTCCTAGTGGCTACTTCCATTACGTCGAGCCTTTCTGGTGGCCAACAAATATAATATCAAAAAATAAATAATAATAATAATACTAATGGCAACAAGGAGAGTAACCGTACCGATGTAGTCATGGCAATAATAACATGATTTCTTTTTATACCAGACTTTTTCTTATTTTCTTTCTCTGTACATACTTCAGAAAGCCACTATTTAACACAGAGTCGTTTTATTTGCTCTCCCCTTCCAATCATCGTCACCAATACAGCCAAAAGACATGATCACCATCAAACTACATAACTGCACATGAGAGAATAAATATGAACATTAAGAAGGATTTAAGGAATCATGCAGTGTCACACAAACCAACAACGCGAAACAAACCCTGCGAGATGCAATTCCTCTGTATCCACCTTTTTCTCTATCTTATTCACAATCATTATATAAAAATGGAATTTCTACTACTTCGACAACGGACCAACAACCACCCTCATCATAATCGTCATAATACTTGATCATTGTACTCTACTGTCCTTTTCCCTGTGAAAGGTCCAGCAGTCCAGTCTCGTTTACACAAATAATCATCGCCATCCGTAGTGGATCCATAGAGAAGACAGGGACATTATATCATATGTCAATAATATATCACGGTAATCCTATCAGCGTGATCATCACAAAACGAAAAGGAAGTCAGAAAAAAAGTATAAGAGAAGATGTAGTAGAAGTTGGACTGAAAGGAACCCCCTCTGCCCCAGCTTTAATAATACTTTCATATGAGCATGTTAACAAAAAAAATATCCAAGAATATATTTTCCTTTTCTTGATTCCTTTTTTACGCTTCAAAATAAACTTGACTTATTTAAGATCGTCAAATTACACATACGCAACCGAGAGAGACCTTGAGGAATTATGTTACCGTCCTTTATAAACTTACATGCATTCGTATGGCAATGTGTGTATTGAAAGGAAGGGAGTGCGAGTTTGTGTATTTTTATTTCTAGATAAAAAAATATTAAGCTTGTGTGTGTCAAGTAATAAAATCAGGATTGGAACAGCGTTGGAATGTTATTATGGTATTATTGATGACTATGCGTGGTGGTGACATGGTAGGAGAAGGCAGAAAATGTGACAGAAAAATTGTGAAGTAAATGCTCCGATAATATATGAAACGAACAAGATGACGATAATGATTAGGACAAAGAATAAGTTGCAGGAATATTTCGATAGGGAAGAAATTATTGCATTGAATAAAAAGTTAAACAAGAAGTTGTTGCATTCTCTCTTTCTTTTTTGGTGATACGATTTTGTTCCGAATCATTGCATTCATCGAAGGAGCCATCAACACCAATCATGCAACTGTTGGATTGCATACATGTAATAATTTCTAGGGTGGACTGAGGTACTCCCGCCTTGTAATATTGTGATGATTATTAGAAAATATAAATCCCTTCAGAAATATTCTTTTCGTCTCCAACAATCATCTCGCTGTCTTGAGTCCCATCTCTAACGTAAATAATAATAATAGTAATAACTTTTGTCTCTGATATGCTTCATCTCTCTCTTCCAATTTTGATCAGATTCAAGGAGACAGTTTAGTTTGAACATTTTTTGTGTGTCAGTCATCAATAAAAAAAGGAGAGCCCTTCGGTTGTAATAGATGTACAATTCGAGCATGCAACTAGGATAATTTTATTGAGCATTAAACGAAAGAAAATCAGAGCTAAAAAAATAATGATGATCAAAGTAATGATTATTATGTATACGACGATTTTACTGTTCATGTGTATTACTGCCCCACACACAAAAATCAAACCAGCACCAATATACTGGAAAGATTGAATGATAATTCATGACCAGCAAGGCTAAGGACGATGGTGGGGTGGACGATTTGACGATGATGCCAATGATGATGGAACATGAAAGTCTCGTCTTTGTACAAAAGGTAAAGAAAGAAGGACCATTCCAAAAATCAGAGTCGTAAAAACCATATAGTTATTTTCATAGAAAAAGGATTGCTCTATAATTTAGCCGTGTCCACGCTCAATCACATAGCGTATTGAACAAAACGCGGCGACGTTGTTGATGATGCTTGCAGTAAAATGTACGTGAAAACGCCTGAGGACAGAGATATCTATAAAATAACCGATACATACCAAAGCAAATATTTAAGTGTTTCGTTTTTTTCTTTTCTTCATAACTTACTGTTGAATATTCAGTATTTCATTCCAAGGTTTATAGGTCTGTGTACTCAGTCATTATCGTCAGCATTTGATTCATGAGAGGATAATAAGTTTCTACGGAGACGACGTCAATCGCAGCAGTGTCCGCGGAGACAAATGGATGATGATTCATTATTATTATTACCATATGTCGTCACTACTCCCATCACTGTGGCCGTCAAATAACAAACAAATTTGCCATGTGAAAATGGACAACAACACTCGTGTCGACAGAACTAATTTCCAACATTATTTGTGTGATTGTTGTATTTTATACTTTAAACATGGAATGAATGTTATCAGAATGAGGATCAAATGGAAAATCAAGTTTGACTACCAAGAAGCTGAAAAGCTTACATACCAATTCCAAGAAATTTCTTGAAAGTGAATCAGAATAGTGGGAATTGGAATTGTGAAAACTGTAAAAATCTAAGAGGGCAATTGCAGGACTGAATTAGATTTAAACTGGCTTGTAGGCTAGGAGAACTCTGTGAAATAATATGTGTTTGTATTATGCATACAGTCTATCTAGCAGGTCATTTGCTAACATTCATCATTACCATGGCCATCGTCATCTCCATTCACCGACATCATCAGTCCAGCACTATATTATGTACATAGACCACTTGGCTGATGAGGAAGCATATAGAAATTAATGAAAATACATTAATTTTCGTTGATGAGCTGAACGAGAGTAAAAAATCTATCTATATCGTAAATACAAAAATGAGTAAATGTTGTTACAGAGTGCTGCTGTGAGGCTGTGAGTTCCAAGAAGTAAAAGAACTTGTAAAAATACGTAATAGTGCCTACATATTTACGTAGAGAGAGAGAGATAGCGAGTTTTCGGTTAAGGATTTATTGTGGGAAAATTTTCTATTTCACATTATATAAGCTGTCATTATTATCGTTCGTTGTAATTCATCAAGGAAGTCCGACCTGTGGCGTGGTGTGATGTATGTTGCTGCACTAATGTTTGTGCTTCTTAGACTTGTATTATAGTCATCAAAGAAGCGTGATTCATAATAATAATAGTTATAGCAATATATTTTAAATTTTTT
The DNA here is from genome assembly GCA_027743765.1 of Coecobrya sp. COE2. Lineage (NCBI taxonomy): Eukaryota > Metazoa > Arthropoda > Collembola > Entomobryomorpha > Entomobryidae > Coecobrya > Coecobrya sp. COE2. Next base: position 149,568 of record JAHZMV010002702.1, on the reverse strand, counting down.
TCTTGTAGTCAGTATGTTACACTGGGCACATTATCATAAAAATGAGGCAAACAAAAAATAAATTAAAACTGGTCTATTTTCTATCAGTGGAACGAAAAGCAGAAAACCAAAAAACCTGAAAGGTGTTTCCTTTCCCATTTTATACGTCAGATATTTAAATTATGATAACTTTTAGACTATAAATTAAATTATGTACACGAAAAATAGATTTTAATTAAAGGGAATTTTATGTTGCAATACTGATTAAAAACACGGTACGGATTTTTTGCAAGTTTGCATTTATATGTACCAGTGTTGAAATATTATACATAAAATTGCCGATAGCGATCTGAGGATGATGATGATGACGAATGTAAAGCTTACACTTTTCTGCTTATCGTCACGCTTCTTCTACCCATCATTAAACCCATGTCTGCTAAACGATTTTTATTATTCTTACATTTTACGATTAGATTTACTTCAATGTTTTTTTTCTTGCCAGAAAAATTATGCTAATCACATTAAACATTATTTTAGGTTTTTCAGAAACGATCAGTTTTATTGCTTTGTGGTTACTCTCTTTTCGTAGACCGAAGCAGCAACAGCGTGTTTTAGTTTTTACCTGAGCATATATTTTTTTAGAAAAAAGTAAATCATTATTTTTCCCCGTCTCTTCTGCTCTGCTTCCCTGGACCATTAATGTGTTTTTGATGAGGTATAAAGAGAACATTTGACTGGCCACATCAGAAAAAAAAGTTATTACTACTGCCGATCATCATCGTTTTCTTCAGTCCACACAACAAAAAAAGTTGAGAGAGAGAAAGAAAGACACAAAAAAATTGAACAGAACAGAAGTAATAATATGAGTAACAACAAAAATGAGCGCAAGTGGCTCCCATCATTTCCAACTTTTCGTCACGGATGTTCACTCGGAAGCTCACTGATTGCTACTCTCTCTCAGTCAGTCGTCATGATGATCATCCTAAAAGACACGACACAATGCAAGGGATGGTAGACGAGAAAAGGGTTGTAAAAACGCAATATGCACCTGAGGAGAGATTATTGGGAGTCTATGTTATTTTTATTATTATTGTTATTGTTACGATTGACTACTAAATACTTACAAAAAAACGAAGGGAAATTTATGATGAGTTTAGAAGAAAAAAATATATTTTTTCTACGGATTGCCGGTGATCGTCCTCGTCATTATCATTAAGAAAAAAAAGAAGCTCACTACTGGAGAATGAAAGTGAGTGAATGATATGTTGGTAATGTAATGCTTCCCGGAGGTTAATCATCATTATCACTACTACTGAACATAATATACTCTACACACCTAATAATCTCTGATTTTCAAGCACATACATAAAACGCATATATGTACATACATGCAGACAAATTTCTAAAAAGGCGATGGAAATGATTGTGTCTGTGTTCCATTTTTTTCTAGACAAAAGCTTCCGTCATTATTCATCCAAGTCAGTCAGCCAACGGAAAAGGATAGAAGAGTTTGATTTCGGGTTTAATCTTTCCTACATTAAACTTTGTCTGATATTTCCCTGGTATTACATGCATACTCACACACCAGGTCACAGTCGATAAACACAAGCGAGCATTTTAATCAGTCTCATCATCATCTTTGACATTTGACTTTTGAGAGAGAGATGCATTAGTGGAACATAAAATGTCTCATTGGAACCGTTCCTCTTGCATGGTACAAAACAACAGGAGGAACAGATTGAGATGTGTAATGAGCGCAAAAGGCTCTGTAGATATTCATATGATCCTCCTCTCCTCGCCACCAAAATAGATTATGTATGATGACGACTTGAACGATCCTGTACAACAGTTTTACTACCAATACCAATCACAACATAAAATGTGAAAAGTCTTGAGAAGTTGAAGTACGCTAGCAATAAAAAAGTATTTTTTATTTATTTATTTATAGCAAAGAAATAACCGACATGCATTTCTAGATGGCTATGCTCCGTGACCAAAGAAAGAAGATGAGATGGGATGAGATGAGACACGAATGTCTTCTTCTTCTCCTTTCTTCGATCTGACAAGATTTCTTGCAAGCATTCATCCCGAAAACCATGAGGCATATAAATACGTATTAACCTTTCCGTTCCAAGAAAAAACAAAGTTAATCAAACCAATCCTTCGTATTTTTTTGCCTTCTTCTGTCTTTAAAAATTTCCTTCATGTGTGCAAATAATATGTGCATTTGAACTCAACAGCATAATATGCATATTATGTACCTATCAGATACTTAATCTATCTGATATTCACCCTATCTATCTGAAAATCTATCAGTAAAAGTCAACCGAGAGAGAGAGAGTCATCATCAGGATATAATTTTATGCCGTGTACCACTATTCCATTGCAAACATCTGTATTACTTTTTCTACTTCTTGCTTTGTCACTTGTTTGACTGTGTGATGATGATGTGTCCCGTATTCAAATCGGACTTTTGAACATATTTCTTCCTTCTCATCGTCATCATTATCAGGAGCAGAAGGAGAAGAAACGGGCAATATGCGCAAGAAAGTCTAATATGCCAACAAGTACATACATCCTCCAAATGAATGGAAATAGATAGAGTAATGAAGTGTTTTACTCCGCTCAGACAGATATCGTACACGCACCGCAAATTAAAATGGAAATATATACGAGACAATATTTTTTGCCGGTGTGTGTGTGTGTGTCTTGTGAGCGTATTTTTTATTTTGTATTTATGTGTAAAAAATGTTGTCGTCAGATCAGAGCACTCTCTCGCTAAAAGGATAATGTTGTTTAGTACGACATGAAAAATGCTAAGCTATTGACAATATCTGGTGGCATGACATGAACCGATATTATTCAGGACGACTGATGACTCCAATATGTAGCGGCATTACTGCCATCACCAAAACAACTGTACACGCACAATATTTAGAAAGAGGGAATATTTTCTTCATTTCATTGTGCACATCACACATTGGATCGGTCGAAGTTTTTTTTTTCATCACAAAATCCCACGAGTTTCATGTTTTGATTCCATGAGTCTCTCATCCATTCCCTGTCACATTGTACATCCACCAGCAACAAGCAAATAGATTCAGTGACAGAATGAAGAAACGTACCGTTTCCTATTAAGAGAGTTCGTTCACAGTAGATATCTTACTTTCTTGAAGAGGAAAATCGAAAATCGGTTTGAATAATAATATCTGTACTAATATCAGTACTAACAGAAAGCAAAACTTTCATTTTGCTCATTCTCACTCTATATGCCTCTGTGTGAACTTCACCATATGAAATGAAAAAAAATCATCATTTTCGTCACGATACTCTTGATCACATATTTTCATCTCCCCCCACTACTAATATACACACGTTGTGTTTCATTGGTCGGAGGAAAGATGAAAACACGTAATCATGTCATTGATGTTTTTACATACATGATTCACACAACACACAAGCCGCCTCTATCATACTATTTTATGCCGAGAAATGATACTGACTTTGAATATTTAACGAAAAAATATATTTCAGTTCCAATCACACTTTAAACGGCTAATGCTTTCCGTTACGGCCGTTTATGTCACTTCTTGTCAATAGCATGTTGACTATCAGTATCAACATCAACATATATACTGTGAGATTATGTAAAAAAAATATGTATTTCATTTATAAAATGTACATTAAGATATCTGCATATATCAAAGAGGAAGGAAAGAAACAGTTGTTGGTTTATTTTGCGAGCAAGTCCACGAAAGAACAAGAAGGATTTTGACGATGAAGCTGCCTTGAAAAGAGAGAGAGAGACGAAGAGACAGATCGGTTTGATGAGACACTCCGGCTGCACCAGAAGCGATAGTCGCATATTATCATTATGATCGTCATCATCAATATCAATACTCGGTTTTTTTGGAGTGGTCGTAATAAGCACGACGGCAAATCTTGAGGCAAAGCGAGTGAGAAACTGATACCATTATAGATTTTCAAGTGGCATGTTGTCTATATTATTATTTTCGTGGGGGTTGGATATACTTTGTTATTGCTACTTTATAGTGAAACCACAGAAAGAAAGAGATATATCTTCGTGGAAGAAAGTGGAATTCTTGACACAGTTCCAATTCTTGATTTTTTTTTCTCTCTCTTTTTTTCCATCTCGACTTTGTATGCTCATGCACTCACTCAATCTAGCTATCTATCTATCTAACGGATGGATATTTTTTTTCTCGTCAGGTTCGTTTGTATAGCGTCACATTGAAATCCAGCGACTGTCGATGTTTGTCTTTTGTTGATATGTGTATATCATGACTGATGATGATTACATCATTATTATTGCTTTGGATTACCACTTTTCCATTATAATCTTATATCATCGGGAAAAGAAGATCCTTAATAATAAATACTTCAAGTGGTAGTATTATAGAATGTTCAATCCTAACATAAAATTGTCACTGGGAAAATGAAGTGAGCACTTTCGGGTAAAAAAAAAATACTTGTAGGATGATGTTGATGACGATGGTATCATGGGAGGATGTTCGAACAGGCAATAATTTTGTAATTTACACGGATGCATTTTTTTGCCGATTTCTTGTACCTCCTATCGTATCCCTCTTCTCTTTTTTTTCATTTAAATTCTCTAATCTTTCTGTCAATCCGAGAAAAATAATGTGAAAATTTTTGTAAGATGGTAATAAAAAACGGGAACATGTGTAAAGTTGTAGTGGTACATTGCAAATTGCGGTATCGATTTACATGTTCATCCGTAAGTCTCCATGGTATATTTTATCTGTTTGGCTTAAGCAAGTAATTTGATGAAAGCGGAGGAGCTTTGGTCGGGCAAATTTATAATTGAGTTATGTGCAACGAGTTAAAAGTCAATCGTAGAAAATTGGAGCGGGATTCGCTTACAAGTTTGACAATCTGTTTCAATGTGAGAGATAACCTAAACTTTAAAAAATTTTTGGTGCCAACGTGCTAAAAATATTCTCAAGACTTTACTTTTTAATTTGCTCCTAATTTTCGCAACAGACTCTTCTCCTGTGTGCTTGTATTTAATCAACAGACTAATGGATGTAAACATGTATGTATTTTTAATGTATTCATCATGGTGGTGACAATAATAATGTGAGAGAAGTAAACTATAAAAATGGAATTGACTGTTTTGTGGCTTGTCATAAAAAAATTAAATAAATAATGTCTTTTTAGCGAGCTTAACGAATCCTGTACATTATCCCCAACGATACAATATTATCTCAAGTAATTTGAGTTTTGATCATTATCTTTTCTGAATGATAAAAATTAATAATAAGTACAATATTAATATGTACTCCGTCAGAGATTGCGAAACGACCACCAAGGATAACATCTGCGGATCATTTTTTTTACCACCACGAAAACCATAATTGTTCGTCAGTTCAGTAGTAGTGACGAAGACGAATTCCAAAAGCTCGTCTCGACTGATATGACAGGCTCAAAAGTAAAATCTAATGATTATTATTGCGATTCCACTTTGAATGAGCTTTTCTGTTTACTCAAGCCTTGAGTCTCAATCCTATCCCTCTCTTATCTGTCATCATAAGAACCCCAATAAGACATGTAATATTATTTATGCAATTATGTACATACATATACACGTAATATTATTATGTGTATTTAACTGATAATAATAAAAAGAGAAACAAATAAGTTTGAATGTCGGACATAATAAAAATCAAACATTCTTCCTTTCCACTGATTATTATTTCTTTTTAAAATTAACTCTTCTTTATAGCCGTGCTTATTTTACTCCTACCACCCCAGCATATCCGCATGATCATCACTATTTCTCTCATACTATTCCATGCCAGTCACCAGCAAAAGTTTTTTTCAAATAGGTGATATGGCAATCCCGATGTTACTGATCTTTCAGGTCCTGAGAGAGAGAGAGAAGTTCAGAGAAACACATTTTTTTCTGGTAGGTTTTTAATGTTATTTTTATGTTGTAGTAATTTGAACAAAGACTGATGATAGATGAGAAGGGAGAAGATGCAACCCAACAACAGCAGCATCACATAATAATATCAACATCATGAGACGTGGTCATTAGTCATACAATCCTCTTTTGAAAGATCAACCAAGAAAAGTTTTTTTTTTCTTTGCGGACTAGACAGAAAAAAAAGTTCATCTTGTGGTGTTGGTTTGTTGGATATTAATGCATTATGCTATTTGGGGCATGTAATATTGTTTGACCACACAAAAATATATTTTTGCAGTAGGAGTGTGATTTTTTCGACATGATCATTGCCCTACACAACCCATCACACATTTAACCACCACTACACACTCGTATCATCCATCCATAAAGAAATTAACACGATCAGTGGAAGACGAGGTGGAAAAAAAATCTGTACATAAAATAAAGGAGATATTTTATGGGAAATTATTTATTTATGGGCAGGCAGACAGACACAGGGAGAGAAGAGAGAAATAAAAGTTTGTCCATTCATCATCTCCATCAGCTATCAACCATATAGTAAAGTTGTGCGAACAATAATAATAATATATTTTTAAGGTAGGCCATCAAAAATTGTACTAATCAGATCAGTAGAAGAACAAGAAGAAATGTCTAAGAAGAGACCAGACATCAAGACATTTCAAGTGAGATGGATGGATCGTATATTATGTATGTGTGTGTGTGTGTATTTTTGTTTGTTGGAATATTTATCTTTAAAAAAACATAAGCACTACTGATGAAGAATGATTCAAGTGTGATAATTTAATTAATGGGATATAAGAAAATGGTTCCCACACACACACAAAATATTTATTACTGTTTTTTTTGTCTTGTTTAGAAGTTATACGGGTTGGATTTTTTTGAAAATAATGTTTAATCGTGGCATAATGGTAATACTGAGAAATGAGGATATTATAACATGATTATGTTGATGATGAAGATGACTGACGAAAAAAAAATGAAAATGAGGTGGCGACTCTGACGATGAGATTGAGTAGCGACGTGAACAGATATTTTCTTTTTTTATATGGCATTTTCTCATGGCACGTCAATTCAGTGTGAGAATATTATATTTTTTCGTTAAGAAATAATAACATTTAATATCCATATAGGTAATATTATTCATGTTTCCTACTACCAAAAATTATTTTTCGCTGTTTACTGCTTTCAAGTAGTTTATAGGGAATTATGATGAAATTGGATTTTCAGAAATGAAAAGTGAAAAAAAAACTTTGGGAAGAAGTTTGATTGACTTTTGCTCATTATAATTGTTATTATCTCAAAAAACTTTGTCTGCTTTCGAATGCATTAATAATTCAGTGCATCACAGTATCATAAAATATTAAAATGTATAAACGGAAAATATTTATTGAGATATAAACAAGAAGCTGTGCTATCCATATTAGGAAAGCATTTTGTACATTGATGATAATAACAATTATGTGACGTGCCTCTTGTAAGGCATATAAGATTAGCAGAAGAGCTCGTGATGGCGTTACTACTTATTGGAATGTGAATTGGTAAAAAGGCAAGTCAGTATACATAATCGAGATCGACACAGAAAAACATCCAAAAGAGGAGGAGGAGGTGATAAAAACAAAATAGTGTGTACTTCGATTAATGACCTAATCAACCCTTTGTTTCAGATTCTGGTTCTCTATTTACTTGTTTCTCAATAGCAACATATTTTATTCAGACAAATTGATTGATAAACATAAATAATGTAACGGTTGTCCAATGACGGCGTAATAAAACCAAAACATTTAAATAAGAAAAATATATTATATGAGCTTTTTGTAAAATTTTGAAATGTCTTGTCAAAAGTTGCTCAAAATGAATGAGAAGTAGGTACTGCGCTTTCCTTTACACATTTTTATTCAATATTTACAATAATGGCTTTTTGGCGCATATTCCGCTCCTACACATAGCCTCATTCAATGAAAATGTTGAATGTTTTGTGTAAATGAAAAATTGCCACTGAAACCACACGATATTAATAATGAATATTTAATTTAATTTGCTTGTTTTTTATCTCGTAGCAGGTCAAGAAACAGTAGAACTGTAGAAAAATTGGCAGCGTTATCATCAATACTTATTATTTTATATCTACAAAGGAATGCTTTATCACATCGTCTAATAATATATTAATAATAATATAATTGATATAATAATAATAATAATAGGTAGCTTTATATTCATATATTTTGTGGGGAATTGTATGCAGAAAAATTTAAAATATATAGAAATATGAAAAGTTACACACACGTGGTGATAATGATAATGAGGGATAATCTAATTATTAGCCAAGCATCATGCCATGCCACACGATTGCCACGTAAACGACAAAAACAACAACATTTAACAATAAAAGTAAAAAGACGATTAAAACTTGTGTGCTCGTCAAGTACAGCTAGTTGTACGTACTCAAAGGAGGTGATGATAGGAACACACGGTATAAAAGGATGAGGATGGATGGAGGAGTTTTGTTTCAAAAAAGGAAGTTGAAGATGGAGCGAGCTACTTGTCCTATCTACTGTAACGCTAATAAAAATACCTGACTCAACATTCTACTAGTGAACAACGCCATCAGCATCAGTACAAAAAAACAAGTTACTTGTATTTACTAAAACACACAAACATCCGTTTTGTTATTGTTGCCCGTGCCGTGTTTCTACTTGTTATGCCATATAGCGTCATCATCATCAGCAAAATGCCTACAACCAATTTAATTGCTCTTTTGTTTATTTATTTATCTTAAAGTTGGTACTAATATTTTTGCCTTTAAGCATTTTTTTCCTATGCCACCCTACAAAATATTTTAAAATTGTGTTGCCGTTGTATATACAACTGCTTCATTCCACGGACCATCTCCATCGTAATTCGTAATATTAAGTAGATTGGCAAAAAAAGGATTGTTGCAACAACGCCAACTCAGAAAGGCAGGCGGTCCCGTACCAACCTTTCAATTTGCGTTGAGGCTTTTGGTATGTAATTCTTCGAAAAGGGGTTTGTTGGATTGGATGTCGTTTCTGTAAGAAAATCTATATCGATTTTTTTTGTCTGTGTGTGGATTACGCATGGATTATAATAATCGTGTTTCGTGTGTATTGTACATAAACCACAAATAAACGAACAAAATCAAAAGGAGCGGATATGAGCCAAAAGCCAACTGGCCAGTTGTTGTGCCACACAATCATGTGTGTGTATTATTATTGCTTGAAGTATAGTATGTGTAAAACTTGTTTTAAATTCATGGGAAAATACATTTTAAACTTGATGTTATAATAATCCTGAATTTTTTTGTCGTTTTTTATTTCGTGTTTATCACAAAATAAAAGCAATACTTTTCATGAAGGTTATCAAGGTAACCTATCCAATGAAATAATGAACTTTTATCAGGTATTTCCGATGAATTTATTGAAAGTTGGCTGGCTGGCTTATGTTAACTCGACAGCGAGCTTTATTATTCTTTCAGAGAAATAAAAAACTGCTACGCTTCTGTTTATTCTCTTTGTTAGGAATTCTCTTGATCAAGTCGAGACAAGTAGTTTCAGCGGTAGATAAATAGGATTGTTTTCAGATGTATACCATTCCATGCATAACAGAAATAACAAGACATGCTAAAGATGCTATAATGACGATGACACACGGGGAAAATGGAATATGACGCAGTTTTGTTTTCAGGCCAGGTTATCTTCTAGTTCAGAAAGCTCCAGTAAAAATGTACAATACAAGTTTTCAATTTGAAAATGAGTTGTTAACATTGCACAGGCCTAACTGCCAACTTCCTTTTTCAAAAAATATTTTTCTTACTCAAGTAGCACTAAAAGTAGCTACAAGAGGACCAACCAGTACCGAAAATCTTAAAAAACTTTCCATCTTTTTTTGCCAGTTTTTTTCTCCTATTTTATCAACAGTGCATCAATTTAGCGAAACTAACATCGAAATAATAATCATAAAATGGCTCACGGGAATATTTATAACGCAACAAATCTTACAGTGAACTGCAAGAAGTACCTACCGTCTTTCTTTTAAAAAAGACGTTTGATTTAACAGCGTAAATGGAATAATTGTTGCGAAATAGTGGAGGTGTGCATGGATGGATGGTGCTGTACCTGGTATTTAAATAAATACACTTTTAAAGTGTATAAATGGTTATTGAATTTGTACAGTGATGACCGTATGTATTTTAAACATTAGGCCAGAATATGAATCATGATCATCATCCGATCAGTTAATCATTACGTGTCAGGCAAATAATACCTACTCGGTCTATTATTATGATTATCATGATCATGATGAGTAGCAATGCTCTCTAATACGGCAGACGCAACATCCACATGGGGATTTTATTTGAAAAGCGTTTTTTGAGTGAATAGCGTTACATTTATTGAATGTAATGCATGGAAAACAAGGTTAATGACGGCTGATGATGATGAGTAATAATTGTACTGATGAGGAAAAGGATAAATCATAGTACGATTTTTTGGTGTATAAATAAATACAAAGAAATTATCGTTCATTTCATTTTTCACCGCTTGTGTATATTTTCTTCCTTTAAAAGGTTATTGGAAATACATAATCGTTTACTTGGTAGTAGCGGTGCTGCTGGTGCCGCTGTTGCATGATGATAATCACGATGACTGTGTATACAAAAAAACATTCATAAAAACAGTCAACCGAATAGCCCAAGCTATTCTCTTCAAGTTCACTCTCATGATGAGCAATTTTTAGGCCGGATTAAAAAAGGAAGTGGATGATAGCTGCTGCTGTGCTGTGTTAAATGAATTTGAAAGCTACCAAGAAGCAGGTAATAGGCAATCTAGCCAGGAGCAGGTCATGCCAACTGCTAAGTGAAGCCAGGTAAGAAAAACTTCATTGCATCAGTCAAAATCGTACTTATTTCAAGCACATGCAACAGTGTACACACCATCACCAATATTGTTATTACTCACCCACTCATACAATATCTGAGCAACAGCAGCAAACGGCAACATTGTTGCTACAACATTTTTATTCATTATTGCCGTGTTAGTTTCAATGTACCCAGTATCCATCCGTATCCGTCCAAAGTTCATGCATACATGGCATAGCAGAGAGAAGGAAAGGAGAAATACTAATGAAAAGAAGGCAATCAGTCAAGCGAGGAAGTCAGTCAGTTGCCATATGCATAATATCCTTACTTACATTTTTATACTTTCCTTATTTTTCCCTTTTAACATAAACTTATTATTTCTTTGTGCTTTGCTTAGGTAACGCCACCACCACCACTTATTATATTGCTGTAATTATTTGCATTGAATTGGATTTGGATTGTTTTGGATTGGCTGGACTGGACAGAAATAATATTATTTTTCATTTTACGATAGTGGCAAGGGCATGTGACGCACAAATGCAAAATAAATTGTTAGGCAAATATACCTGGATTATTGTATAATACGTAATTAATGCTTTTAAATAAAATCTCCATGCTCATTTAGTTCACTTGGCTACTTGGTATTCATAAAATGATTAGAAAAAAATGCACAATCTCGATTTTGCATCTCTTTTCTCTCCCTCACTTTTGCTGGATTGTTCGTTGGCGCATTCGTACCCACTGCACTACCTATTCCTTTTAATCGCCATCCTTTCGCATAAAATTATTTTTATGAGGAAAACATATCCCACCACCGCTGCTCACAGGATGGAATTTAGAAGAAAGAAAAACAAAAGAGCACATGCACAGAAATCAAGAAAACACCACCCATAAATGCATGCATGTGTACTAGTACATACACACATGCACCCAAATACATTACAGGAGTACGATTACGTAACAATTTTTGTTCACCTGTCCTTTCGCGTCCGTTTAAAAGTGCAACATCTCATTTATATGTATGTATGTAAGCTAAAAAATAAACTTAATAAGAGGTCGGTATACACACGACACCAATACCAAATTACGAAATGACTAATACATTGTTCCACAACCTGCAAAATATTTATTATCTTTGATCTCATTCTTTTCCTCTCCGATTTTCTACTTTTGCTTAATTTACTTTACTTATCGTTTACCACTCTTGTGTATTTATGTATTTATAGCTATTAAAGTAGTAAGACACAAGAAACCTTTTTGTGTACATTGCACACTCCTTTTTTACCATCGGTAACAACGGAATCATATAATATCGTCATCGTTCTGATATACAGACAAACCGACCAGTCAGCAGCAGCAGCAACCGTCGAACATTTAATTGCATGGCAAACGAATCGACTTTCATAAGTAAGCAAGAGCAACTCCACACTCGATCAAAAGCTTAAAGTCTGACTGACTTTTTATAGATGAAAAAAATATTCAAGCAATCCTTACCATCATATTATTATACTGCCTACCATATTTTTTTACGTTGCCATCAACTGACCGTGAATAATTACAACGGGCAAGCAAAAAATAAAGAACTCTGCTGGTGATGGACGGACGGACAACGTTGGTAACAGGAGGGAGGAAGCTGGGCAAAAAATTATTATATATGTACGGATACACATAAACCAAAAGGTAAACTAACGCAAAACTATTACCTATAATATGCATATTTTTGTTTTAACTAGTGACAGGATTACATAAAACGCCCTGGCCGACAAGAAGTGTGTCTGCATTTTTTATTAGTCGATTATTATTCCATTATTCTGCCGAGTACACATTAATATTATTGTTATTTATTTGTCTACGCTTCCAATTCCATTCACCACTTCTTCTAAGAAACTCATTAATACTGGCAATGGCAATTTTATTATTGAATATTAACAAAAATTCCCAAATGCAAAAATAAATAAATGCTGGTGGTGGTGGTGATGCTGGCTTGCACATGTTTAAAAAAATATGGCATTTTTATTTATGTATTTGATAACATGCAAGAATGCATGTGTGTATCGGTATTTCATATTACTATTATTCGTCTCATGACATGCATGCCCTTTCCTTTCTTTCTTTGACTCTTTCTTCTTCGCCAGCCTTTTTGCTTTGTTTTGCTGTTACTGTTGCTGATGATGAGACACAATAATAATACATAATGCGTGATGTATTGACGATGATGATGATGGCTTTTTTCTGAAATGGGAACATGTAAACGCTTAAATACTGCAACATATCTAGCGTACACTCTGTGAGCTCCCGAGTCTGTTTCAAGAAAATTGAAGACTGCACAAAAAAATAAACGACGATGTTGCGATGATGATGAACGAAAGGAACGGAAGTTGTTTGGCATGAAGTTCTGAACCAATGAGTTATTACTTTTTATCATCAAAGCATTGTTGCTGATGCTTCTTCGTCTTTGATAATACAAAGCAAAAAAGAGCAATAATAATAATAATAAGTTATGTACATAGAGCACATAATATTAGAGCATACATGCATGCCTATATAACACACCTGCTCTTTTTACTCATTGTTCACTTGACTTGCTTTCTGCGTTGTTGGGGTGGTGGTAGTGCTCCACCAAAAATAATATATAATAAAACATTTATTGTTGCTGATATATAAGTTTAGCAGCGGGAGTAGTAGTGCATAATATTATGTATGTACTTTTTGATAGGATTATTATGGCATCATCATCATCAGCCTCATGGGTGACTGATGATGAGAAAGAAGGAGCCTGGGAATTTTTTTTCGTCTAAAGTTTAGAGCTTATTTGAGTTGATCGGCGAAATACATTATTATTATTATTGCATTATTATTACTACCACTACTACTGTGTTTTATCAAATACAGTGCAGAATGTAAAGAATTGTCGAAAAAAATAATATGATGATGAGACAGGCCTGATACAATATTACTTGGCCATGATATACATATACATAGGTATTAATTTTGAGAGACGTAGACGAAATAGCCTGACGGTATTTTCATAGAACTTTTTTTTTGCTTTTTAACCTTTTTTGCTTTGTTTTTTCGTTAGTTTATTGTTCATCGTGTTGGGATGGAAATGTTATTATTGTATCATGCATGGTTGGTTGGTTTATAGCTCTTGATGCTTGCGAAAAATTGGATGATGGTAATGTTGTTGCTGTTCATTGTTAAAAAACAATTAGAGTGTCAACGGTAGTAAAAAAGAGCATTGAATTGCAACATGGTATTATGGACTATACGTATATGCGGTGATTATGTAAAAATGACGCATCCAAAGTTTAAATTGTCATGCAATAAGAAAATGGAAGCCAAAAACGAAAATGAGAGCAAGAATTGGAGTTTTTGTGATTCGTAGCGGAATGGGATGCGGTCAGGAGTAGGCCCCTGAGAGGAGCCATTTAGTGCACCATGGGGACCATCTGCACCCATGCTCACATCTGCCATTGATGACTCGTGAGGGGAGGAAACTGAAGGAGGAACTGGTGGGGAGGAGGAGGACTCGTTGCCTCCGAGATGGTGTGAAGGTGTAAGTGCTGATGTGGGCCCGTGAGGCTGTGACGGTGGGGAAGAAGCTAGTAAGGATCTCTCCAGGGAACGTCTCCACGTTGCCACAATCTCTTCACCAATTAGTGAGCCGAATGCTTCAACGGGAAGGGATGCGGGGCCTAGCAGAAACCTTGGTGGGATTCCTGCCATTCCTGGAGAAACTAGACAGAAAAAAAGACAACGTCACATCATTAATCATTTTTTCCCTTTCCTTCTCCGTCACTCTTCCAACTCCAAAGGAGTCCTCTATCCAGCCGTAACGTCACATCCCATCATCAGTCATTCGTTCATTGACGATGACGATGATATCATCATTATTATCATGATAAGCATTGTTAATACTAACAACAACAGAAGCAGCAGCAGAGAGACCACCACTACCATTCAGCCCAGCTTGTCAGGACAATATCAGCTATTATTGGATAATTGCCTGTCAAGATCAATAGCATGACATGGTTGTCCTGTGGTTTCGGGTCAATCGCTCTTATCATCATTAGCCAGACATGGACATTCACTCACACACTTCTCCTTCCTATCTTTGATTCGGATTTCTTTTTGACAAGAAACATAAGCACAACTACTTGTGGTCGTGTAATAGCATCTCTCTTTCCCCGTCCTAATATCTATTTTATTCACAGAAGAAGCACAAGGTTCTCTCTGTTATCATTCTCAATTCAGTTCAAAATAAGAAGTGATGGCACAGTAGCTACTTGCCTGACAGCCTTCCAATCATTGCACTGCATTGCCCTTTCCTATCTCTTACACTTTGCACTTGAACTGGGCAAGAAGATGAGGCACCACAATAATCTTGCCTAACTATTCATATCATACCTTCCAACAAAGAGTTAGATGTATAACGCTAGGTCTAAACTGTACTTTGTGTGTACTGTCTATGGCACTTGCTTTATTTCACACTTTCCGGTAACTCGTCGGACAATGTTTTTTAATACTTTCGTCCGGGTGCACACATCACTGTTGTGCACGTATTATATTCCTTGTGCAAGCAGTGATGCTCAGACACGGACGCCGCTGATGATACGATGACACTGGTAGTGCGTGCGAAACCCCACACATACATAGTCATTCTGCCTCTGCACATGGCTGTTCTACTTGTATTCAGCGTGTAAGAAAATAGCAAAACGAAAAGAAAAAAATACTCGTCAGTCTGCTGGCATCATCACCGGTATCTTTATTCATCAACATAATAATATGATTCAATGAACAGAGGCAGAAAATGTTCAGAAAAAAAATTAATTCAGGTAAACAAGATGAATTATACCTTTTAAACGTTAATTTTTGAAAGAAATTTCACAGCAAAGAGATATACGTATTGACAAAATTAAGGAGATCATTTGCACCTTCCTGAAAGAAGATCCACTTGTGTATTTTTTAACCAAAATACAGAAAAAAAACAAATGATAAATACGTAATAAATTCAAGATTTTTACGATTTTCGTTTCTCCCCTTATGCATTAGATATTCTGATAGATAGCTAGGAGTAAAGGTAAAGAACTAGTTGATCATGTTCTTGTCGCTCATTATCGATACTCAAATTCTGTAAGAAAAACAGTTTGCGTGTTAGAAGATGCCTAATAATAAATGAGTGAGCGGTAAGATAAGTAAATGATTCATGTGTGATGCGTCCTTTTTCCACGAAAGATTTATTAATAATATAATTCCTTCGGCGGTAATAACAATAATTATGCATGATGAACATAATGTAATAATATGCGTAAGCTAAGTAAGCATAAAAATGCAGGCGAGCAAAGGATGTTTGCCGTTTTTGACAATGATGATGATGGTGATTGTAATAATAATGTGACCAAGCAACTTTCCAACAATCATCATGAACACAGTACGACAGCACGTAGAGCTCTAGCAACGCAACAAAATGCCAAAATAAATGGCCTTTATCATCGACCATCAAGTGGAATACGATATACATTTATAAACGTGCGCATTGTGATGCGTCGTCGTCCTGCAACGAGACTGATGATGATAATAATTAATTCAATTGCAAATTGATCAATTAATCACCCATCTATACCATCGCAATTACTGTTATTAAGGTGCCTACTTTATATCTACACAGCAATAGCACACTTTAAAGTACTAGACGAAAACGCGTACGCATACGCAATCAAGATTGGTGGTGGTGTAACCTGAGAGGAAGATGAAAAGGAATGCTAAACACATTAGTATGTAGTTTTTTAGGTGGAGCTCTTTAAATTCTCTCTCTTCTCTCACTCACTTGTCGACTCACAATCACCATAGTCATCATCAGTGACAATATATATGTTTATGCAAAAAGAATCAAATAAAAATGTTTTTGTCATTCGAAGAAACCAATTCTCTGTTGGATTTTTTGGCTTTGGGTGTTTTTGTCAACTTATGTATGTCAACTGATTACCATGACAAATACATAGATATTATGATTATTATTATTATTATTACTACTACATGCGATTGAATGCAACAACCATAAGAATGAAATATTTATCTTTCTGGGTATTTTTTTTTACAAAGGTAGGGAGATATTTGCATAGAAAAATATTTAAAAAGATAATGATCATTGTCGTCGTTTGTTATGATTATTAGTATTATTTATCTATCTATTTCTGTATAACGGCCGCATAATCATTTCAATGTTTATTTCTACTTCGTGGGGTAGCAGACAAACCTACTTTATTAATTATTATTGCCATTGGCAATTTAGATGACAAGGAGAAGAAGAAGAAGGTGGAGAAGGAGGTCTATACACTTCACTCTAACTTTTTTTCAAAGAAAAAAAATCAAATAACAATTTTTATTATTCTATTTACTTCAACAGTAATGGGGTGAGTTGCAACAAATCACCATTATCTTCACACCATCTCCTTCTAACCCAGCTTATCTGATCTGATGATTATGTATGCATGTTTTTTTTGCTCTTCGATTCCAATCTATTGTTATTACGCGATGACTTCTACTATTGACTAGTAACCACTTCAAGTTTAACTTGTCTCTCGTTATCGTTTCCACATGAATGAATAATCGAATCGAACAAAAGCCTATTGATCACCAGCCAACCAACAAGCTAGATCGTCGTCATCATCAACATGATCATCTTGTTCATGTTTTTTTTTTGCTTTTTTTCCTCTCTATTGTAATATAAGCAATGTAACAAGATTATGCATGCACGTATTGAAGATGAAAGAAGAATCACATTAGCCAAAGAACAGGTAGAATCACAATCCATTCAAAGATGTGTGTAGAGAGAGAGAGAGAGAAGAGGAGGCGAGATATATTCTATTGTTGTTTTCCAGTTGCCGATAATAATGGGCACATCATCATTCTTGCATCGCATCACCGCACTACAACCACCATCACCCCCTACAAAAAATATCCACTCAATAGTCTTTCGATTTATTTCGCTCGAAGCAACAATGTTTTTTTTTTCTCTACTGCTTTTGTGGTAAATGGTAAAATAGGAAAACCATGATCATCAACAAGAACATCGTGTCTCTCTCGTCGATATCGGCAGCAGCCAGCGGTGGTGGTGGTGGTGATTTCATTTGGTTTTGGACAGCCCATTTCTTGCTATTGCTATATAGCTTACATACAACCGCATTCTCAATCTGAACAACCACTTACATGAGTTCAGGTGCTTCTTTTTTTCCAATCATCATGATCACCGATGATGATGATTGTTGTGATGTGATGGTATTGGTATTGCTATTTACTAGTACAATGCATTATGCATGTTGTATAGTATTTTTACTACTACTTGTTCAGTGTACAATGCACTCTAGCTTCCCAACGGACCGAACGACTCACTAACAATCAGCAATGAATCATGTATAGCAATTCAAAAAAAAATCTTTAGACAGGAGTATAGAAGCAAAAAATGCCAAAAGAAGTAGACGAAGAAGAAGAAGCACCGCCTCAGGAATTTCCATAGTGTGCGCTTGCGTGCACATTAACTATGTATTATATGCATAACATGATGATGATGATGACGATGACGACGGTGAGCATTATGCTCATCATGATCTAAATAAGCATTACTACATTACAAGAACATCTATATAAATCCAATATAATATGTTATCTTGTAGAAAGAGCAGCAACAGACACACAGTTTGATGCCATTTTACCACTTGTTACTCCGGCTCTTATAGAAACATGTATAATGGATATAACTAAACAAAGTTGCTGGTGTGGTGGTGAACGACTCTTTATGATAATGTGCCCTCTTCTACTTCGTCTCAAGTTTTTAATCTAATCCATAACACAACAAATAGTAATAATATTACATTACAACAATGTACATTGTTGTTGTTGCTCACTTTGCTCTTTTCAAAATGTACAAGTTCAATCAAGAAATTTTCAAGAGGAGCTCAACCAAATAAGGAGCATCATCATTCCCTTGCCGTTGACGACGACGACGATGATCATCCTCCATTTGTATATAACGTGCTTATTCTTATGAGATGAGATGTACATATGTACTTGGTAATGATACGACAACGACACAGACTATTATAACACGTATATACACACACACGGCACGGGAATCAGAAAAAGGGATAAAAATGGTATGATAGATAAATATGTTTGTATGTAATATATGAGATATGATTGTTGTTGCGGTTCATGCTATCATAATGTAAATGACAATGAAAAGGAGCAGAAGAGAAAAAGAAGACGACAAAGGAGGAGGAGAAGAGGATAGGAAAAATTGAGCATAATTTTCTAATTGTGTGATTGTAAGAAAGAACAAATTTTTCCATACATCCTGCCTTGCCTTTTTGATGCGAATAAATACGGGTACACAGATATGTATATATATAGACAGGTACATAATGTGTGGATATAATCAATGGAGATGATGGTCATGACGAGAATATTATTATTAATATTTTTCAGTGTGGTATGGATTTTTTTGGACAGCCTTTCAAATTTTCTGAGTATTTTTTTTGATATGTGTGTATCATGCATAAAAAATTGTTATTGACCATGGATGGATATTACAATAAAAATAAAATAGTATAAAAAAGGGACAAGTTATAAAAGCCGAAGAAGAAGAAGAAGAGGAAAATAAAAAGAGACAAGCAAGTTTAGGTGAGGTATCGCCATCATGATCTTTTTCGTTGTCGTTCATCGTCATTATATATCATGTTATTGGTAAAAATCAAAAGACAAGCTGTGAGGATGATGATGACGATAAAACCCAAGTCGGCATGCTGATGATGATGAGCCGCCATGAAGCAGTTGAGTGAGTCTAGTATCAACCACTCCAATATTGGTATGGTAATACAAGACCGGCTATAAAACTGTTCTATTGTATTGATTGGCTTTTCTTTCTTTTTTTTCTCAGTTTCTTCGGTAATTGCTTGTGAGAGTTTGGCAAAGACATGATGATAAAGTTTTTGTGTGGTTTCTGTTGTATCGAGGTGGTGTGGGCTTGAAAAAAAGCATAAACTCTATATATTCACAAATATCGTCATCATCAGCATCGTTACTGCCATCACACCGCATCATCTTATCGTTCTTCTTCTTCTTGTTCCTTTTCATTTCTGCATATTTTATTGTAATGCAGTAAGACAGGTGAGTGCATGCCACGAGAAGAAGAAGAAGGAACAAATGAACGTACCTACCTACCGACCTATCTACCTGTGTATAACTTTTTTTTTACACACGTTTTATGTTATCATGATTTCTGCGCTGCTGTTGCTTCTCAACGAAAAAAAAGGACGTGAAGAGTGAAGAAGACGACTCCTCAAGACGAAAAAAGAATGAATTTAACAAGATATTTTTTTTCGCCTTCTCCTCCCGCTTCTCGGCAAAATCTTTATAGACCATGATGATGATGCTGATGATATCGATAATGTGAGAATGCACATGTTAGTCATGTATGTAGTGTGAGTGTGTGCGTCTACGTATTTATTGTTATGCCTATTTGAATTCATCTCCATTCCTTTTGTTCAGCCTTCTCCTCCGATGAAGTTGATCATGATGATGATCTGACACAGCAGCACAGCGGAGAGTCCTAAACTAACTACATTATATATTATGTATCCATTTTTTTCTCCTCTTTCTGCTTCACACAGTTCTTGTCTACCCTTTGTGTTCGGTCATTCCTTCAGAATAATTATAATCATAATTTATTGATAATGGGTGTAATAAATTATTAGAAATATAAGAAAACACTTTTTTCATCTTCTTTATCACCATCGTCTTTGCCCGTTTGTCTACCACATAAATATCAACGACTTGTATGTATATGTTGTGTATATACATAGCAGAGAAGGCATCAAAAAAGTGTTCATAGGTAATTTTGGATGCATCATCCCTTTCCTCTCTCGTCTTCTTTTAATCAAATAGCTCCTATAGCTTCTAACTTGTTTCTATACTGACTTGTTGCTACATTGTATGGTTTTTGATAAGATGAATAAAAAACAAATATATTTTTGATAATAATAATAATAATATTGACGAGAATGGACAAGGATCAAAAAGTGCGACGATGATGACGACAACGATGAGCAGATTATTACTTATTTGTAATGTCGTTTTGATTTGATATCCTATATTACTTGTTATTAGCAACATGTAATTTTCCAAGTTTGCCGACACTCACGGAGTTGCACTCACTCTCAGCGTCATGTTTTCTATATGACAATAACTATAACAAATTGTTGTAACAAAAAGATTGGCTTTTAGGCAAGTGTAATTGCTGCTGCTGCTGTCAGAGCTATGTCTGCTGGCGACCGACTCACCTTTCCTTTTGTCATTTAGAAATGATCTAATATATGCTTATTTTACAGCTACTTTTTTGCCCTTTTGACTTATTATTGTATTTATTAGGAATCCTTATGATTATTATGCTGACGATGACTATTTTTATGGCTGTATAGTTACAAGTATTTTCATACTGTAGAGCTTATGCTTGTTGATACAAGGAAAAGAACTAGATTTCTACATTTGGTGCTATTTCTCTCGTGATTTATATCAATTGACTAGAGTTGGGAAAATTTATGAGAAAAGTGTAATGTAATGACGCAAAAAGTTATTGAATTATTAATGCACAAAAATATTAATATGTTAGCATTCAAAATGTTCACTCAAGAAGACAACATTTTGATACATTAAAACTACAATGGCCTGCCTGATCGTTTACCATTTTATTACTGTTATTGCCGCTGCTGTTGTTGTTTTTTAAATTGCAATTGTAGTTGCATTAATTTCTACTTACCTGGTCTCTTGCTGTTTGCACTGGTAGTTGTGTTGGAGGTGGTGTTGGTGGTGATGTTGCTGTCTTTCATATCTTTGGCATCGACCCCATTGATGGATGAGGATGGTGAGTCCGTATTTGTAGTTGTGATGATTGTAGAGGCGGCTGATGCTTTCAGGTTACAAAGCTCTCTCTTCATCTCATCATAGTCGCGTTGTTGGTCCAGTCGTGCCTCCAACCTCGAAATGACTTCTTGCTTTTGATTTAGTTGCTCTTCAAGGAGTCGAATCTGCGTTGCACTGTTCTCACGTATCTGATTGAGCGAGCTTTGAAGTCTTTGGATGTCGTCTACCAAACTGGCAATCTGCATGAACAGACAAACATATATACATATTATTATAGCTTGGATATATATATTAGCAGCAAGAAACAAACAAATAAAATCCCTTTCAAAAGACTCGTATTGACAAAAACAGGCATGCTAATATTATAATTACTATTAAAACTCGTCCAATCAATCAAGCTTTAGAGGGAAGAAGCATAAAGGAGGGAAATAACAGCAACAGAAAATCCTAAGCACGCACGGAATACCTACGACATATTTTTCCCAGTCGAAGAAAAAAGTCGACAGTTATTATCTATAAATCAAGCAGGGTAAAAGGAGAAGCGAGGAATTTTATCTGTAAAAAATTGAAATTAGCAGGGATCATGAGTTTCATCGGCATTGGCTTGTACTACTAGAAAGAATCTGGTCATTTTAGCACAGTCTTTGACACATAATATGCAAATTGAGTTTGAAAGGACCAGGACAGGAAAAATACCTACAATTTGCTATGCATACATACATATCGTGTACAATACACATACAATGTATGTACGTTTGAGAATTCAATAATCAACATTTCATTAATCCCAGGCAACACTTCTAATATTCAAATCATATTTTTCAATAAATTTTACTTATAATCGAAATATTTAATCACGGATAACGTGTTACAAGACATGCAAACTTGAAAATCCGAAATTCATCATACACTCGTTTGAAAAAAATTGGGACGTTCTCTGTAATACGTGCTAACTTTTGACGTATCTGTCTGGCAATTTTTTATCCTTGTAATTTATTCATCGCATCAATTGGCTATGAAATTGTGTCTGGTAAGTCAATTGACAAACGTTGAATACCAATTAAGCAAATAACATCAACCACTTGCAAGATCCCATTTACTCAAATACGCCAACAGGAATATCGACATTTTTTTTAAATGTATTGATAAATTGTACTTTTCTTTTCTGATTGACCACCATACATACTAATAATAATATAAGTCCTTGCTAAGTTGCAGGGGAAAATATTTGAGAGGCATTGGAATGCTGTGGTGGTTGGTGCCAATAAATCATCAGTAATATTGATTACATCTAAAAAAAATCTTTTCAAGTTTGCTTCCTTATAAAATAACGCGGTGACATAAATTTGTCAAGGTGGTTTGTAAAGATGAAAAAAAGGACAACGACAGGTAAAAAAGAACGAAGGAAAAAGAAAAGATCGGAGATGATGATAATCTGTGTGTGATGGTTTGATTACGACTCGGGGTACAATATCTTTGGAAATTTATGGACATGTTCGTAAAAAAGATGAGTCCGAAGAAAATGACAAAAACTAGGAAAAAAGAGGAACTACTAACATCACAATAATGATAATAATAATAGATTCCCCCTTTTTATTTATTGGTTATGATTTTTAAGAATATTTTCTTTAAAATGGGTTTAGTTTGAGAAGAAAATGGGCATCATTTGTTGTTATACAATTCAACATATTATATCATTATATAGAAAACGGGTGCGTTCATTTGATTGTACATTACCACACCCGATTCTAAACAATTTTGAATTTTTATGCTATTATGACGTATCATCATATCACGTTCTTTCTACAGGTAAGTAAAACGATTTATCTGGTTTCTGGTTGATCATGTCCAAAATCCAGCAACCTGTCCCCTTGATTAGTTTGGTGTGGCAATGCCAACGCAGCCAAAGAAATGATACTATGATGATATTATGATGACGGCTATTATAAAATCACTATAATGTCGTATGGAAAAATTTTCAAAGACAGGTAAAAAATATCACATTGAATGGGAAATATTATTGTTATTGCCAACCATTATTATGATTATTGCTGTTGCTGCTGGTAGTGATGGAGTTGAAGAACAACGAGAATTCAGAAAGAAAAAAAATCGACTTAAACTGACGTGGTCAGGCATCACTGCCGAGAGCTATATAAATACATCAATTGAACAGGTAGACTGTTTAGAGATGTACAAGAACAAGTTGACCAAGCAATGAATGTGGTTACGTATATAAATGTTTAATGGATATTTGAGTCTTTGTAGTGTTTAAAAATATTTATTATGAGAAGGAATTAATATTAAGGGGAAATGGAGAAGAAGAGGTAAATGATATTGGAACGACTGTGTATATAACGATAATGTCAAAGGAGAGAAAAATGCTTTAAAGCAATATTGCTTGCTGTTATTGTGGTTACTGGAGAGAGAGGATGCTATCCTCATCATCATTTTTACTTAGAAAACATGGACCAAATGGTGGTGGTGGTGTAAAAGGAATGGATATTACTAAAGGCGGACAACAGATGCATGGAAATGGCCAATTAAGACAGCAGGGGGCCTGTAACCCCCTCACTTATATATTTTTTCCATGAGGTCACCATTCAGGTCAACTATAACCACAATCCATCCACACGTTTTTCCATTCTCGCTCAATTTATGCAGTCAACCGAAAGAAGTTGAAAATAAGAAGGAGATGGACATGATGATGATGGAAATATGTAATGGGCTGCTGCTCGAAGGCTCGAAAAATGCAAGAAAGTAACAACTTTAAGTAAGCATGTATGTATATACATATCTATACGTTTCTACAGAAGTGGCCTCAACATCACCACCGTATTTCCTTTTTAAAGAACCTGAATGTTTGTACCCAGGCACACCACCACCAGTGCTGGTCTGGTGGTGTCTTGTAACAAGAAGGAATAAAGTTAGGAGCAACTTTGAATTAGATATATACACTTTTTCTTTTAAAAAACCAAGAAGGCTCGTCGACTCAATCCATTTTTGTATAGCGCTTTGTATAGTTCTCATAGCAAATAAACAAGAAAACCCGGCCTTTGAGATGAGATTATACACAAACCATCAATCCCAGCATGAAATTATTAAACTTCTTTTTCTCTTTTCTATCCGGTCCCCGTCGTTGTCTTCTTCGCAGTGCAGTATATTCAGCTTTAGCTTTCTTTTCCCTCATCATCAGCATATCATATGAGATATTAAATCAATGTCGACTCTGGCTCAGTCATCATAACTCAAGTCAATCCAATGTTTCAGTTTTCAGACTGCGATCAAGAAAACGATCATGCCGGAGAGCTGTGTTCTCCCTTCATCAGAGCGGTAATACATACCGTCATAATCATGGTCATGTAATAATATGTACTTGTGTGCAGAACAAGAGAGTCAGTAGTGTTAGATACTTGAATTTTTCTTAAACATCACGACGACCATGATCATGGTCATGATGTTGGAGATGGTTTGTTGAGTCAGTCAGTTTTTATTTACAATGTAGCAGATTACCAAACATTATTACAAGACAATTATAAACATGTAATAAGCCCACCTCCCCTCAAACTGATCTGCAGTTACGTTTAGTAGGAGTCAATCCCAGACATTTTCATGGACAAAACTTTTTTTTTGTAAAGTTGCCGTCACAGCATATAACTAGGATTTTGCACAAGTTTGGCAATTATAATCCAACCTCATTTTAATCTCATAAATAGATATAAGCTCATGAATGTCTGAAAACGATGAGATGATCTAGCCAAGACGAAGAAAAGTAATCTCGATTGAAATTGCAATTATTAAATATCCAACGACTTTGTGACCTCATCTTCACCGCAATCATCCCATTACTATCAGCGTCTGGAAACACTATAGCTGGCCAACTGATTTTCTTTAACTGTTTATCTTTATGGGCAAGAAGTGATAATTTCTTGAGCTCTCTTATGCGGTGTATGCTCACTCTGTGTGGGAGACTCTTATTGTTCCTTTAACTTTCAGAGAAGAAATGACGCACATGTGCATAGCATGAAGTTGTATTATTTCTCACTTGAGAAGTGCTGAGAAGTAAAGAGCAATTGAAAACTGTGTTGCAGTAGTGTATATTTCGCTTCCTTCATTACACCATCAACCAACCAGCAAGCCAAGCAAGAAAACAACCAATTTTCCATTAATTTTATATTCGAAATCCTGACATTGTACATAAACAATACATATTTTGTTATATGTGAGGGTGGATATATATCGCCTGTAAATATATTGTCTTGAGTAGATGAGGATGATGATTCTCAATTAAAAATTAGAGCAATAAATCAATAGTGTAAAAAGTTAAAGCAGGGAAGGGAGTAAAGGTAAAGCTTATGAGAAAATTGCTTCAAGTAATATGGCATAAATCATCAGTTGCGTAGCAATGGCGATCAAACTTGTCTAATCAAAGTTATTAAAAGTAGGTACGTACTCGCAAACAAAAGAAGACGATGCTGTATATAAGCCGTTGTAGTAGTAATAATAATAATAAACAAGGAAAGGAAAATTAGTTTTTTTTTCAAATGAAAAATACAAAATAGTCAAAAGTAATAGCATTAATGATAATGGTCAAGTAAGCAAGCAGAGCAAAATGCAATTTCGCTCAGGTCCAGTAGCAAAGCATGACATGCGAAAAAAGGAAAAATGAACGGACGGACGGACATGTGGGAATTACCAAAAGAATAATAATAATAAATTGATGAAGCACGTACACAAATACAACTTGTACAAAACGATATGAGGATTATTATTATTAGATAAAGTTATTTAAGAAGAGATATATGTGAGGAAACAGGATGTTAAGTGTACTTATTTTGTATTTATGACATGTGCCCGTGCTCGATGTACTCACCTCTTTATCTTTGGCTGCAACAACCTCGTAGTCGTTTTTGTTATGCTGGGACTGAGGGGAAATGAGGGGATCTTCACGTTCAGGTGGTGGAGGAGCCATGGCGGCAGCACCCGTGGAAGAAGAGCCTCCGCCGGTTCCACCACCAGTGCCACCGTGATTAGCTAATTGCTCCTTTAGTGACGTCACCTCTTTCTCCGCCAGTGTTGCTCTCTGTGGGTGGGCAAAACAAAGAAAGAAAAAAATTCTTCAGTATTTTTATCGCAACTTGAATATCCAATATGATTACTGAATATTTTTCATTTTGTAAAATGAGACCATGTATTATCATCATCAATATGCGCTGACCATGCGAAACCCCTTTCAAGAATCTATCTATTTCCCATAATTTTTTTTTCTGCAACGTGAGAATAAGCGCTTGAATTATGTCTGTCTGCCTGGACAAGTTTAATTACCAAACTATACTAGAGAACATGACCATTCTCTTGTGACATGATGATTTGATACAATACCTAATATATACATACCTACGCATTATACACAAGTGCTAAGAGATGACCTCAACCAAAAGCTTTTCTTAC
The DNA here is from genome assembly GCA_027743765.1 of Coecobrya sp. COE2. Lineage (NCBI taxonomy): Eukaryota > Metazoa > Arthropoda > Collembola > Entomobryomorpha > Entomobryidae > Coecobrya > Coecobrya sp. COE2. The sequence goes on along the minus strand of JAHZMV010002702.1, from coordinate 122,380 downwards.
GTCGGTGGTAGCAAATATCATTGATATGGCAAGGTGAGTTATGTGAATGCGAAATGATAATGGTTAAAGATAGATTATTTTTGAACACTCAAAATTATTTCCTTTTGTCAACCACTTCTTTGCTACTTTGTCAGTAGATCATACTTATACACAGCAGGAAAGAGTGGTAGTGCCAACATGTCTTTCCTTCTACAAAAAACTGTAATATCTCATGTCCCCTATATGCTTCCTTTTTATTATTGTATTGATAAGAAGGAGCGTGCATGTTTGTATGATTAATATGTTTTATGTGCGTTTACAAGGTAAGCGAAGAAGCACTTTATATGGCACTTCGATTCTCATCATCGTCGCCATCGTCATGATCATCACTTGACTTGACATATGCACAGTAATGGTGACATAGTATTACTATTTTTGTGATTGTTTAAATGTAAATTTGTTTAACGCTTTTTACTACCACAAAAACAAAGCGAAAAAGAGGCGATGGTGCATAATAGGTATATATGGAATATATGCATATCGTCAAGTAGGTAAGTGACATGCCATCACGCAAATAAACATATTATTTTTGGCTGAGAGGAATAAAAAAACGAAGGAGGAAAAAGAGATGCACTTGCGAATTCTCGTCGCACAAGACAAACATGAATCATTTAACACCCTTTTCGCATAAAAATGCTCCTTGATTACTATTACGAGTTAATATTGTTTTTCCTATGCTAATAGTCGTGTCATTAATGATTATACGTACGGATCTACAGCAGATCTAGGAAACGGACGGAAACAAAATTGGTAAAGTGAGCTTATTGAAGGTCAGAGTGTGGAAAGAAAGACGGACAGCAACCCAAGCAGTACCAACAAAGAGAAGCTTGCGTTCTCTCATAACAAGCAAAGTTGAAGTAGCAGCAACGCATTCGGCGAATCCACTATCAAATAAAAGTTTCATATCCTCCATTTCTTCTTTCTATCTATTTAAAGAGAAGTTGTATCATCTTCACCTGAACCGAAGGATTTATGGGCAGCAATAATAATTGCAGAAGTCTATATACGTATTTTTATGGCATTGTTATTATTGATGTAAAAAGTTTAACAGTAAATATATGTAAAAGCGGTGATACATTTCGAATAATAAATCATTTTAATATTTGAGCGACGCCAGGTAGGCAAGTGGATGCGCCAGTGACAGAATCCTTTTTTCAAAAGGGCAATGATTACACATTAAACCTAATTTAGATGAGTGAAGGAAAAATGTTTCTTGTATGTTTGCAAAAATGATTGCCAATTTATGTTTTGAAAGTAATAAAAGTAACGGTTTTACATGATCTGAAATTTTTAGCGACATTATCGTCACATAGTCATTGAGCAGTAACGAAGAAAAAATGATTATTGACATGCAAATATTTTATTAGCATGGAAAGCTTTTTTTCTTTACGAATAGCTTTTTTGGAAGGAAAGGGACAAGATTTTAGAATGTGCCTAATTTTATTTTAAAAAGGAGAAAATTATAATGATTATTATTGCATTCCCGCACTATAGTAATTTACTATTACAGTTAGCTTGTACAGAGAAAATGTATTTCGTTTTTTAAAAAGCAATTAAGCTTTTAAGCAAGGAGCAAAATATGAATTTGATGAGTCAGCACTTTGTTTGCAGCAACCATACCACACCATCATCATCACATCAGACAATCATCACCAGCAGCAAAATCGACAGAAAACTATTACTATCCCACACACATACACTCACTCACTAACTCATCATCATTATTATTATTGCCATCTATTCCCTTTTGCAAATCAGCCTCATAAATGTAATTACTTTTCAGTTTAACAGCAAGCAAGAAGGAATAAAGCGTGCATATTTTATGCAAAAACACTGAAAAATTATTACCATGATCAGATCACTACCACAATCATGTCAAGTGAGATATAGAGAGATTTGCTTCATTTTGGAAACTTTTTTTTGGTTAGACAGGCTGTTATTTATCATGCAAATATTATTACTAGAGAGCGCTATCATCGAAGACACGTATATCCTAATGCACAAATTTATTATTTATATGCCGGTCCGGTGTATAACATTTCTCACTCTTTCCTATCCCCTTTACTGACATCCTCCGCAAATAGAAGTGGACTTTTACTCGATACTAATAATGCGATCATTTAATTGAATTTTAGCCAGCACACTTTATCCGGTGTATGAGCATACACGGCTATAATATAACCAAGTAGGACATGGTCAAATCGGGAATTTGGATATGTATATCTACATATTTATTTGCCACTTCTGTGTGCAATTTTTTTTGTCTGTATACACCTTCAAGTCATAAACACACACACTCTCCCTACACTGTCTACACACACCTTTTTAGCATCTTAGCATGTCTTATCTGCAAATTTAATCTTCTTTAAGCACAATGAGACTAAGAATGATGGCAATGATGGTGTCATGATGCCAGTAAAATAATTCAATTCAATAAAGCTCTCTCTGTACAACGTGCATCGCCAAAAGCTATACAATTAATGGTATCCATTGGAAGAAAAAATATATAATCTTCTCCATGTTTCATCTCGCTAAAAAGTATTTAATGGGAGTTGAGCGCGTGGAATAATGTAAATTACATGGATCATTCATGGATATTACTATTATTACGGTGGTGCTGGTGTACGTACATACATTTGCACACCAAATATATTCCAGTTATAACCAAAAATAATATTATTATCGCATGTACCTGCATATGCAGTTAGATATAACATACTCGTTTTTTTAGAATGCAATGCCATGGCACACGGCACACCTCTCTCATTTTTCAGTAATCACGGAAAAAACAACAGACTCCTCTATCCCTGTCCAAAGACTTCTTTCTGTCTGCAAAAGGAGAAGAAGAAGAACTTGTCATGTGTTCTTGGCAATAATTCAAGCTTCATCGCTTGAGTCCTCTTCTTCATATGGAAGTTGGAGTGATTTGCGTGGTCCTATCCTCATCATCAATAACCATTTTTATTCCTTTTTCTTTATTTTCAGAGATTTTTACACAGATTAAGAATTTTTCAATATGACAGGTTTTTAAAAAAAATCTCAAAGGATGTGTACATTTCAACCAACTTTTGAATCCATCACTCATTCCATGGCGAAAAGCAGATTTTTTTTCTTGAATAATTTTCCAATAATATTAATATTGCAGATGGGAAAATGAGTTAATTTATTTATAATTAGGAACTACGACGTCAACGGTCTAATAAGTTGAGACAACAGAAAGGGTAAATATGTCACCATTGTAAAAAGAAACTAGTGATGAGGGCGCAGGTAGCCTTGGAAATGATGACGGTGAAGGCGGTGATGATGTATATACCTATCATGTTTTTTTGAATGCAGAAAACAGCAATCGAAAATATACGTCCGTCAATCATCATCATCATCAGAATCGGTTATGTAACCACAATCTCTTTCGCTACATGCAACTACTGCGACTGACAGGATATATATGTATGAAGAAAAAAACCAATAATTACCAATTGGTTAACTTCATCGAAACTTCATCATCATAATAATCAGCCTTCATTCTACGTTGTGAGAATTGAAAGCGTCAATAATAGAACCGAGGCGGTTATGTTTGGTTGGTGGGAAGTCAGTCAATATTTTATAGCTTATACTTATCCACGCTCATTTTGGCTGGGAGAGTAATAATCTTGGTCGAGTTTGGTGTTTTGACGACAAGACAACTTATTCGGTAATGGCAATTCAATGTGAGAATGATGGGGACTGGCGATAATGAACAAGGTGATGGTGACGCTGATGATGATGCTAGGCTAAACAAGCGAACGTATGGATTTTTAAGTACTTTTCAACAGGTAGGCCATTTCACTTTGATGTCGTAACCCGTCCTATGTAATCCAAGAACGCTTTTTAAAACCCTTCTAAACACCTCATCGCCATCATCATCTTGTCAAGCGAAAGTTGCGACAAGTTGCAACACTGCGGATTATTGTAACATTTCTACGATAAATAAAACGCCTCATGTTAATGTGTCCTAATAATACGTCTCTTACACGAGAAGATGGACAGATAAAGAACATTATTGCATAGTAAAAATGTGCGTAAAAATTGCATATTAAAAAAGCTTCCCTTTTGTCACTACGTATTCATCCAGTTTTGTCAGACTAATAAAAACCCCACTTTTGATTTCGTGAGTCACATCCTCATCGAACATAAAAAAGTGGTCGTTTATTGATTTGAACCTTTCAAAAAACATTTCCGATATGAATTTACGACATTCATACCTACAGAACAAAACAAGATGAGCCAACAATGATTCAACATAAGTCATTCACTCACACACACGCACACACACATATTCCTACTCTTAGAGGTTTCGTTCAAGTGCCACACCATCATCACCACCGCCAACATCAGAACGGCACAATCTTTATGGCTGAAATAATAAAAATTTATGGGTTTTCGATAGGTAATATGAGCAATCCATCCGTTTTGGTTGTGTGTATGTGTGTGTGCGCCAAGAAGATGAGTAAAGTATCCCCTTGGGTGAACGGATAATGGGAATAATAATATACTAATCGTAATAATTGTATGCATCAGCAAGGCATGTATCTATCCATCCATCCCTTCAAATCCGTATGCTCATCCATCCATCCATACGTTTCATTTTTATTACGTAATATTGTGTCCATCCATCCATTCAATGTATCTATCTGTCTTTTCAACCGATAACCACACCACAAGAAAGGAAGAAAAAAGACTCAAACCACATCATCATCATCACAAAAATAGGCATCTCTCCCATCTCTCTCTCCTTGTCTGCTAGTTTAGGCAGTTAACCTTTTCGAGAAAAGGAAAGGAAGAAGGAAAAGGTGTGAGGTTTTCTATTCAGTGTAAATGGTGTGTGTCGTAGTAAACAAGTAATATTGTAGTAAAAGAGGCAGAGGTGGAAAAAAATGAAGGAAAGAAAGAGGCTCACCACCACCACATCAGCAGAGAGCCGGCTTTTTATGGCCTCTAAAAAGGTTGGGGGAAAATACAGCAAATCCACCTTTAATAGCTTTTCCATATTACAATCAGTATTTTTTGGTAGATTTGTACCTGACTGGCAATGATGATGATGTGGTGTTGGTAGTGGTATTGATGTTACCATCATGGTATCATCAACCTTCACCTTTCATAAAAAAACTACATGGAATAGATATGTCAGAAGAAGAGGTACTGCAAAGAGAAAAAAATGACGATGATGTTGATCATCATGATGATTATGATGGGATGCGTGCGTGATTAAGCAGTAAACTCCTCCTAAACTGCCAATATCGATACCTGTCGGGCACTCACTCACACAGCTCAGCAAAAGCATTATTACCATTATTCTCATCACCCAACCTGACTTTGAAAATCAGTTTTACTATTTATTACAGAAAATTGGCAGATTTTTTTTTGTTGCTGGCCGGACTGGACTACCTTGTTATTTTACTGCAGTTTGTGAAAAGAAACCACACCACCGCCACACCAACATGGCTGGGGTAGACACGACATGATTTTTTTAGTTAAACAAGCTGGTATAATAACTTTTCGTGGTAAAAAATACAAAAGGCCAGGCAAAAGGAATATATTGAGTTGGGTCGCCAACACAAATTCATTGCATGAATCAATAAATGATTGGTGTGTAAAATAAGTTGATGATGTGATGATGATGTGATGGTGGTTGTGGTTATTGCGATCAGAGGGATCCTCTGATCTGTGATGATTATTATTAATAAAAAAATGTATAATATGCACCATTTGATTGGCTGGTGTTAGTTACGACTTTCTCGAGGAGATAAAAGTCAGCCTCTGTTTGTAGATTATAAGCAGATGCACGCATTGATATATCTGGGCACTGGTGGTGGTAACCATTATCATCAATAAGATGACGGTGATATCATAAATACCATGATGATTCCTTTTCGCTGCTGTCAAGAGCTGATCGCTAATGCCCGAAAAATATACGTTGTATGCGTTTTTATGATGATACCATGCACCTCGTAACTTGACTACTGGTCTGCATGCTGTGTGCTTGTCGGTGTGATGATAAATAGTTTATTTATTGAGGGGTCATCATCATCATCAGAGATTTCCGATTACGTCAAACAGCCTCACACACACAATCAATTCCTCTCTTGGGAGTATTACTACCAACACCACTAGCAGTCAGAGTGAAAGGCTTTTCGATAATGACGAAAAACCTTTTATTATTATTATTGCTCAATCTTTTTAACTTGCACAGGTATATTATATTATGTGTATATCCATTCATTCATCCGTTTCAGGTCGAACAATAGTTAAGCTTTTAGCAGAGCCATCAGTATCAAAGGAGGATTTATATAACACATTTTTCTGAGGATAATGGTAATATAATTGAACTTATACTGTTCCCATCGCTTTTTTACTCTTATCTTCGTATTTCTACAATATTGTATTACAGTCGTGTTGTATTGTTATTATTAGCTGCACAGTCAAAGTGGCGGTGGGTGTTTGGTGTATGTATTTGTGATTTTATGATTGAAGCCACAACGAAAAATATAAGTTCTTTGATGATGCCGTTGAAATCAGTAATTTTACTACCAAACCAACAAAAGTGATATGTGTGGGGTGATGTTGATGATCCTAATCCCGTTTCGATTTATGTTGCTGTTATGACCACGATATTGCGGGTAGGTGCTAACTAGTAATGTATTTATCTGCAGCCTGTATTCCCATTTACCGATAAATATATACATACATAAATACTCCGATAAAAGCGCATTTTATTGTTATTGCTTTGTCTGCTCTTCATGCTAATCCGATGTCTTCACGTGAAAATCAATAATCCTTTTTTCATGCGATAAAAACGTAAAATGAAATCTGCTTATTCAACAGCAACTCACAAACCCATCTCTGACAATTAACTCTTGCACCATTGGCACATCAACGACACATACATAAAAATGTATTTCCTATGCAGTTGACGATGACCACGATAGAGCAATGTATCATGGTGGTGGTCAAAGATTTTTTTAACAGGTATTTATGTAAGCAATTAAACAGCCATTGAAGCACAAAAAATGCATGTAGCATGCATTAAAATTGAAATTCTAGCATTGGGTGTATTACCACCACCACCCATGCAACCTCAACAACAGCATATTTTTACGCACATTCCTTCCCAATAATAATATTTATGGAGGTATTAAGGTATGCATCGCATCACCGCTGTCTGTCTTTTCTCCTGTCTTCAGCTTGCGCTTGGATAGACACGGAGGAATGGACGGGTGTGTGGATTTAACGACGCATAAAAAATCCGAATAAAATGTCTCACAGGAGAACACAGCCTTTCCACTTTATCCAACCAATAAGTATCATCATCATCTTGTTACTTTTTTATAATGCTATGCGGTGTGTGTGCATCATCGCCTGGTATTTTCTTATATCAGGAAAATATGCGCGCAATGCAGCAGGTAAGGTAAAGGGAGACGTACTCTTTTTTTCTATTTTCAAAAAAATCACATAATATTCTATGGCATGCTTTCTGATGATGATCATCCTCATATCATATGTAGACTGTTGCTTGTCTATATAACAAAGTAAGTACATTTAAAGCTCGCATCAGATAAAATAGTTAGTTGAGTAATGGAGCACCATACAACACACACGCACCACGACGACCATTACAACGACAAAGACAAAATACAACCAGCGCAACAAATATATTTATTCTCTTATAAAATAATAGGAAGAACTTGGAATGATATTTTTCTCGAGAAAATAACAAGATGAATTGCCGGTTTAAAGAGTAAAAAAATAAGAGAGATATAATAATGTTCGCAGAGAGAGAGACAAAGTTATATGGTCTCGTATTCTAGCATTACCACATGTGCTTGACAATAATGCTATCACTTTGGATTTTTTGGTGTGTGTTCAGCGGGGTTTCCGAGGAATTTGTCGTTTGAACTGAACTACTCGGCTGTGGTTGATGATGATGATGATTATCTACCAAAAAATAGATATATTTGTACATAAGGTGCATATATAAAAAAAGCAATGCACACTTGCTTACTAGGTGCCATAATATCTTGGGAGATTCCTTAGTAGACAACTTCTCTATCGTATTATGGCGCATAGTACAGAGCGCCAAGTGAGTGTAGTAGTTTTACGGAGATTGATGCACCATTCATGCATCATGCGCCATATATCATGCACATCACAAGAAGTTTACCTTATCTGTGAAGAAAATGTCGATGAGAAGATGTCAATAAATCTTTCACTCTTTTTTCTTTCGAGTTCCTTCCCTATTTTTCTTTCCATCTGCCTATAAATTCATTTCAACGTTTCAATACAATCATAGGAATAATAAAAATAGAAGTCATATTGCTCCTCTCATCTTCCCTTCTTTTTCCCTTTTTTGTCCTTTTTTAAAAGAATTGGAGAGAAGAGAGGTATGAGGTACGTATAAATAAACGGACAGGTGGTACACGTAGGTATCAAAAAGTCATAAAAATATAATTCTATGCCCAATTCTGAACGTTCATAAAAAATAAGAACAAAAGATAGAGAAACATATAAATAAAAAGGATGGAGAAGGAAAAACAATCGCCGAACAATGAAATCAAAGCGATTATCATCATCGCATATATATACTTTGGTATATTTCTTTTTCTTTTAAAAAACGAGAATTTATTTGTATGAATATCCTATAAAGTATATATATGCTCATTTATTACGGTTATTTCTATTAGGTTAAGGGCTATTCATATTACGAGAGCCAGAGCGTAGTAAACAATGTCCAGGAATGTGTGTTTTTATCCGTAAAACAAATCTTTTCAAGTCTGATTTTAAAACTTGATAATTTCATCAAAGAGAAAAAGGTATCCGCTTTTGCTGTACTGTGCATTATTATGTTGATACGTTCACCAATGAAATGCAATTGGGCATTGTTGTTGTATTGTTGCTTCTATTATTACTATTGCCTTATTATGCATAGAGAGAATTTAGAATGTGATCATGATTGTTGCGGTCGTCGTCGTACGCCACCATTATCAGATTCCATCTTTGTCTTTATTGGTTGCTTCTTGTGATACACCACCAACAAGACATGATCAGAAGGACGATGATGATGATTCTGATCTCACGACAACTTTTAAAAGATTGGATATTGAAGATAAAAAGATGATGAGCATTTTGGCATACAAGTAATGTTCAATGTACGACAACTGACTGTGTGCCTACTTATTTATGTCAGTTTTGAAAATAAATAAATAAAATAAATCGAGGGAAACTCCGCAGAAGCAGCCAAACTGCCTTCAGTAGTGAATGAGTGAACATAAGTGAGTGCTTTTGAAGATGAGCTATCGAAACTATTCTTGTAGCAATGAAAGGAATGCACTGCAAAAAAAGTGAAATATCTTAAGATTTCTTGATTGTATTGAAAGGAGATGGATTGGATGAGGATGGGAATAAGACAAGTGGAAGCAGACAGGATAATAATGATGAACCTGAGGTTGTGCAGATCACTTGCTTGGCTGAGCAGGCTGGTCTTGATCAATTCGCCCATCTCATACAGAAAGCCATACCGCATAGTACCACAATTCACAAAAAAATAATATACCTACCGACGAACGTGTAGGTACCTAGCCAAGCAAGAAAGAGAAATATAATGATAATTACACATGCATACTTGTAATTTTTGTAATACCCGTAATAAATAAATAAATATAATCTTCATAGTCGATGATATAAGATTTTTCTTGTGAAATGCTCAAGTTGTACGTGAACAGAGGACCGAACGTACTTTACGGACTCCGGTTATTTGTAGCGGCTCTTAACCTGAATTGTAGAGTAGGATGGTGGTAGTAAAAAAAGAAAATTTTGAACTTGTTGGTTTAGTCGAGGGAGTATTACGTATCTATTACGGAGTACGTGAACGTGGATGAAACACGTCACGTCTGTCTCTTCAAGTCCGTCTTGTTGCCTCTCTCTCCCTCCGACTTGAGCTCACTCATCACTCCGAGCACAAGCACAACGTCTCATATTACCGGTATAAAAAAATTGCATTCCTTTATTGCATGAGCAGCACAAGATCATGATACCTTGGTGGTGGTGATGATACAATCAAACTAATTACTATTTTCATTATTACTTTTCGTTTCTTAATCTACAATAAAGGTAAAAAGGGAAAATGTAATAAAACATCTATTTTTATTAGCAGTTTCCGGATGAAGAGAAACAATTTTATTGCACTTTTTTTTATCAAACATCAAACGATTTGACTATTCTTTTATTTATCTGATATTACTTCTATTTTTCGTTTGATTTATTGCGTCAGGGGATGGGACAGACGGACAGTCAGTCACCAAGTGGTATACATGACAGGCGTACCCATTCGGTTATATAATACCTCTTCTTGTCATTTGATACCTAAATGGTCATTCTTGAATACAAAATATTTTGTTATTGATCATCCCCACACAGCATCGTCATCATTATCAACTTGCTTTGTTTTAAAAAGCATTACAGTGGTCCTTGTCCTCGTAGGAGATCTCTCATTCTTTATTGAATTGAAAACAACGCAGAAAAAACAGTTACTCTAAAATGGATTCTTCTGATTGGCAATGCATGTGATGCAATATCTTGTGATGTGTTGATTTGTCTGTCTCCCTGCCAGCCTGTCTGATTTCTTTTAAAAACAATGTTCCACCAAAAACATCTCATCATTCAATCATGTCAACTCTGCATATCTTCTATACGTACACATTGCTTTTTCTTGTCTTGACTTTTTTTTTCATTTCCTTGACATTGATATTGAAAAATTATTGGCGTGTGCAAAAATACGTTACATCATATCCATTCAAATATGCAAGTCAAACCCTGCATATTATACATGCAAGTAACCCATACCAACTTTCCTATATATTCTCTTTCCTCTGCTCGACCACATCTCGTATTTCAGCGTAATAAATAAATAAAATCTCTTGTACGACATGTCTGATACAACAATAATCAATTCTCACGGAGAGCACAGAGTATATGTACAGTAGTAGATATGAGACGATCATTTATAAAAAACCTGAGGAGTGATAGACATTCAGTAAGGTTTGCAACAAGTCATCTGAAATCAACGAGAGTCTGACCTCTTGAGACCCATAAAATGACTTGTCCCTCGTCGTCTGCTTATCATTCAATGATAGCACATATTACTACTAGAGTATAATAGTATGTTATATCCGTTATTTGCACATGGCAAGTTGAAAAAAATAATCGCGTTTCTTCAGATAAGCCTGAAAATATCGTTATATAATCTGTATGCATTTCATTTTACCTACTGCCTTACTGACCATTTTGACCAAAAACAAGATTACTATAAACATTATTATTATCGGTGTGACTTGTTCATACTTCATATCCTTTTGTTATGACATTTCTAATTGATAATATAATATGCCTGTAGTTCAGTATACGACGTGCAGAACAAAGTTGACATAGTGCATAGAGGTGACTGTAAAAAAAAGTTGTCATTCTGCTGTTTTCTTTCCAATTGCTCGGAAGTTTTTTCCTTTGTGCATCATCAGCGCAGCAGCAGCGTTTTAACTTGATGCGCATGTAGGACACAGAGGAGTATCATAATAATAGTCGTAATCTTAAACGATGTCCATATATAATAAGTTTGACTTGCTGATACCTCTTTAAAGCCATGACAGTAGTAATAAGAAAAAACGACAGGTAAAAAAGCATGCAGGAAAAGCATGATCATGGTCTTGACTACAAGTACAATCACACCGCCGTCACAGCCGGGGTTTTTTGTTAGCAAAGCTCATAAACAATATTACATAAAAGTGTCCAAATTATTATTACTGATCAAAAAATGTCAAAGACGGAACAGAAATGCGAAGTGTTATTTACCCTTCCATATAATGTTTCTCAAGGAGCATTTTGAAAGTAGGCAAAAATCGTTTCAACTTTCGTAGCACACACACAGCCGTCTTCATGCTTGAGTTTTAAATCTGATTATTAGCATAATATTGATGGAAAGCAGGGTAAAATATTAATATGCAGATTAGGTAGGGCGGTAGACGGTGAGCATGAAAAAGTTGAGGATGACCTCAGTTTTCTTCTACTTCCCTCATAATAATAAGTATACTTTTAGTTTGTTAATAATATCTGCAAAAAAGAATATATCTAATCTGTGGACGCAACAGAATATTGTATCTATAATATTTTAAGATTGTTCACTTGTCACAGGCTGCTGCACAGAATTTATAATGGAAATTAAGTAAAGGATAAAATACACATAAATAAGTACACGTACATACGTCGTGTGATGGTACACTGGTTCAACTATCCGCTCCTACTACAACTCCCGCATATAAATATTCTACACAATAATAACAGTAATAATAATATCTATACTGAAAGAGAGGGAGAAAAAGAGAAAATTGTGACGTTAAGCCTGCAAACGAAAAACTCTCTCTTTCAAGTCATCTTAGCCATTTCACTCTTAAGACTAATCAATCCTTATGAATATTCATGAGCCTTTCCCAACACTCCACTCTCTCCATCGCCAACACTGCAACATTTTCCAGGGCACACAATATATTTAAATACATACAGACCAAAACGCAACCACGGTACCACGCCACGAGTTCCGTTTCTTCTCTCCATCCATCCATGTGGAAAGGAAAAAAGAAGGCGAAGAAGGAGGAAGAAAAGTGGATATTTTATAATATTAAGTATTATGATGACTATGACGAGGAATATTGCCACCACACCACACACATATCACACAAGTTTAAAACTTTTCCTTCTTGCGAGGGAGTGACTGACTCTCTGAGTGAGCAAAGGGCAAACCGACCGACCAACCGCCGTGGCGGTCACAAGGACACAATATCAACTTCATTTACGACTTGACAGGGAGACTTTCCACAAACTTTTTAATACTTTTCCCACCACCACCATCACTGCTGCTGCTACTACCTCCTTTTTGCTCTCTCCCCAAAATACTGACTTGTATTCTATTTTTTTCTTCACTCAAAAGTCTTTCTCTCTCTCAAGAACTCGTGCCTTGTGGCTATATACATAATACGAAATGAAAGCAAATATACAAGAACCAAAAACCAACACCACCAGCACTGCAATCGCTTCAAGTTAGACTGACAGATATCCATATAGTCTGTACCGTATTAGTAGTCATATTATTAGGGATCGTGCTCGTCAAACGTGGAAAACCAAATGGACCGGGGAAACAAGGAGACTCACTCCAACTTATGCATATGCATTTCACTCCCTCATCATCCTCATAGCAAGCTCAAAGAATCCGAAGGATGATGTGTATTGATATATTTAATTTTACAACTTTTACTCTCTTTCTCTCCTCCAGTTAAAAGTAAATGGAACACGATGCATAAATACCCAGCTTTGCGATGATGCCTCATCCTGATCATGAGACGAGAGGACATTATTATGAGAAAGAGAATGACAACTACAGGGACAGTTTAGTTCAGTGCTATCGATTCTTTCCCCTGTCGTTTCTCTCTCTGTCTCTCCTCTGCTTCTTGTGAAAAACGTTCTTAATATTCTTGATGCATTGATTTCTCCGAGGATTTGTGATTGTTGTGAGATGATGTGAACTGTACTAATCTTTCTGCCGGCTAATCATTTTTCCAATTCCTCCAACCCTCATCTAAAATCATGCATATATTAATATACAGAGAGCAGAGAAGAGAAGAAGAAATGGAGAGTTCTCACCCCTTCGGTTTTGTCAGTCGATATAGACTACTTGCATACATACGCCCGACAGGAAATCAGAGAAGTGATGGTGGTAATAATACAAAGAGCATTGATAATCACACACACAAGTATATATACCGAATGAGATTGGCAAGATATTCGTATTCGTCATTATTATTATTCCTCTACCATCACCGAAAAACTGATTGGGAGTGAAGTGAACTGTCCCAATAAAGAGACAGTGGTATTGCTTGTCTGTTGCCGGCACAGCAGCATGCCACTATAAAATATCGATGAAGAAAAAAGGGAGAGAAGAGTTTTTGTTGTGAAATGAAAACTTCTCTTTTGTTTTTCCTCTCTCGTGTCGGAGCTGCTGTATCTGCAGCACTCATTTCAAATAAAATACATAAATCTAAAAAATATATAAAATCTATAAATAATGAGAGAGAGAGAGAAAGATTTCAAAAGTGAAGCCACGACGGACTCATTGAGAGAGGATATTAATGAAATGGAAGCATGTCGGTTGTTCAAGTAATGCACGCATGCATATTAACTTCCATTTCCTTATCGTAGTTATTTTTATGTGTGCACTTATATTCATATATCAAAAGGAATACATCTCATTATGAAACTTGTGTCTCTTTCCCTATTTATCTATTTGACTCTTCTCTCTCTGTTCCTCTCATCTTTCCTTTGCTATCGCCATGGATATTGGGATAAAACATAATTTTTTCTTTCTGATGGCAGATATATAAAATAGCTGATTGGAAAGAGACCGACCAAGCTTGAATTAAATGAGAGGCCATTTGAATATTTACAATTAGGGAGAAAACTGGAATGAGGATGATTCATCTGCTGCGGAAAGAGAGGGACAGAGAGTGAGACCATCTCTCTCTCTGGTGGTGGTGCTGCTGCTGATGACGACTCTGCTTCATTTTAAAATTTTCTTCTTGTTCGCTTTCGCTAGAGGCTGTGTTGTGTTGCAGCATATTCTCCAAAGTGTTCGTATATTTTATGTGAAATGAAATCAAATTGATTGCCATCAAAGACAAAAGACAGCCAGAGTGAAGAAGAGGAGCAAATGAACAAAATGTACTGAAATGCTTCACCCTTCTTTTCATTTACATCGTCATGACTCTGATCAATAATAATATGAACAAGAGGAAAATATCAAAGGGATTCCAGTTTTCGATTAGTCCCATGCAAGCTGGATTTTTTATCGAAATTAAATTCATACCTACCTACTCACTCCATTCCGACGAAAATGCAGCTCCGATAATAATAATTACCATTACAATTATTACCATTAAATAAATTGTATAATATTCCGGGAGATGTGATATGATGTAAGATGGACGTATTTAGTAAAGAGCTGTCAAAAATGTCTTTACAGAAAAAAAATCCTTCTTCTTCTTGACAGAAAGAAAGGAAGAAGGGAACGCAAATGTAATGTGGTACAGCCTGGAGCACCGTTTTGACAAATATCTCAACAGCAGAATAGAGAAATGGAGAAGTGGTATCTCTTAGAAAATACTGGCGTTAGTTTTCCGAGCAATTTCCATCAGCTCTTGTAAAAAAATTATTATTATATTATTCGATTGAGAATTTCCTGTGAGATGATGATGAGCAAGCAAACAACCGGTGTATAAGGTATCGTCATCAGCATCATCAACGTCATCATAGCCTCGTCGTCGCACTTCTTTAATCTTTCTCTCAGCAAGAGCATTCAACTTAGTTCTCAGCAAAATAATGGAATTATTATTGTTTTTTTGTGGGGAATAAAACAAAAATAGCTGAAAGCGATAATAACAATAATAATACAATTTTCAAGAAAAGGTAATAATAATCCTCAATATTGAACGAGGGTATCAACTTTGTGTGCACACTTCACGCACACCTTGCCGTGTGAGTCAGCTTAAGTGCTTGAAACAGACAGACACGCACACACGATGACTGCATAATATTTACTTATTACGTACAATCTTTTAAAATAAACGGGACTATATCAGATAAAAATCAAGTAAATACTTTTTGGCAAAAATTTCATACTACAATTTTAGTTATTTTTCTTATGAACGATCAGTTTCCAGTAAAGTAATGTAGGATGTAGTTTATAGAGTCTGGTATTTTTTGTAAAGTGGACGACTGCAGAGCGTATGTCGTATTTAGGTACTGTACACCACGTACACACTGTGGCAATGATGATGATTTTGCTATGCTCATCTGCCGCACTTACCTGTCTACTTTTTCCTCTCATCTTATTTTGAAGGTTTTTAATTGGAAATCTGAATTTTTTTCCTTAAAGTTATGTATATTACGGCGATGAACATGATATGGCGGGGTGAATGGGTATACAACAACGGATTACTGTGTGTTTGTATGTACAGCGTGTATGAAGAAGATCGATTTTTGTTTGATAGATGACAAGGTGAATAAAGGACAGTTAAGAAAAATCACCACCCACTACGTGACCCCCTGGAGTCCGTCAAGGAGGAGTAGGGTGATTGACATTTTGACACTGTACCCTATCTCTTTTCTCTCCCTCTCTTTCTCTCTCATGAGCACAATATCTATTTATTTCTGTATCCTAAACCGACTCTTATCATCGTCATCATCATAAAAATTAACTTTTTTCACTCACTCGATGATGATGAAAGTCAAGCAACCAGTCATAATAACAACAACAACCTCCGGATACTTATTTTATAGCTAAAAACGGGTGCTATTGTTACGATGATGGTTTTTAAATCTATTTTATTCCATTAAAAAATTCTCATCTTGAATATCACATACACACGATATGTGTAGCGCATATTAATATAATCATATATGCATATTAACTAACATATATAGGTAATAAAGGCATACTAATTTCTTTTCTATCAACCAAAAAAATCTATCAAGGAAACCATCTTGTCCAGAGAGAAAAAGTGAACTACTATTTCCGAGAGATATACTCCTCTCTGCTTGCATAGCAGTAATAATAATAATAGTAACAAGAAAAAATGCAAAGTATTTTTTCTTCCTTTTTTTACCCAATTTCAGTTGAAAACAACTTGAAAGGAGTGCAGGGAAAATATGATGGAAACAAGATGGACAGTTTTTCTTGGTAGTTTCTTTTTTCCACTTGGGGGCATAAAATCAATCCAATCAAAAACCCATTCTCTGTCTCACTCTCTTCATAATAGACCAAGAAAATACAGCATTACGGAATAAAGTCTTCCGCTGTTTTGCTGTACTCTTCTTCACCCTATTTCATTTTGCTTTAGTTCCTCCTTACTTTTCCCCTCCTGCCTCTTTTTACTGGTTTTTTTATTTTATTTTTAAAAAATTTTGACGAAGGAAGAAGTATCAACATTTATTAAGCTTATGTGTCTAATACTTATTTATATGCACATTCAGTTTTTTTAGTTACCTGTCGAATGAATAGTTATTCGAAGAAGAAGCGTAAGAGAGAGAGAAGAAAAAACAGTTTTTTGAGATGTGTGATGCAACATTTTTGGGATGGGTCAATCATTTCTTGATGGAAATTCAATTTCATGTTGAACAACAACAAGAGTCAGAGAACAACCCTTAATTCAAGATAGTAGAGTGTCATGTGGAGTAAAAGAAGAAAAAAATTAGTTGAATCTTGTGAGTAGATCCATTCAAGCAAGCCCAACAACATCAACAGATTGGAATTGAATCAAGGAGATGAATAAGATGGAATGGCAATAATGGTTGCTAAACCAGTAGGTTATTATTATTAAGTCCATAAATGTAAAAATGGTCAATATCGAATCATCCTACCTCCCTGATTAACAACAGTATATTATACACTTATTTACTATCATTGAAGCGAGCGCATTTAAGAAAAAACTGTTGAAATAATAATAATTATCAACCATGTACATTCACTGTACTGCTAACCAACACACGACCAAAATGATTCAATTATGAAAGCATTATCATCATCTCGTCATGACTTCTGCTCACACTGACCACAAAGCAAAAGCGGAATATATTTTAGAAACACGGCATAAGAAAAGCAAAGCTGAAGCAAATGAATTTTTAACATGTTTATAAATAATTTTGGCAAACAAGTTAGTAACGTTAAAAGACACGACAATAACAATTAAAATACAATAGAAATGCTTATATATTTTTTTTTCAAAAAAAATACATAAAAGTTATGCCTACACACACATACATTTTTCCATTTTTGTTATAAAAGTAATTATTTTGTTAAAAAAGAAAGGGAAAAGTCAAGAGTACTCGGCAGTGATGGAAACTGACAGGTTGAACACGCAGAAATAATGGTAGGGAACGGTAAATATGTTTCTCTTGTATAAAAATTGAAATATTTATTAATTGACTTGGATATGATTTTTTAATGGGAAAAAGAGCAATTAATAAATTGGAGTCAATGCTAATGAGCTAATAATAAATGATTTACTAAAAAAATGTGAATAAAGAAGTATGTGTATTTTTTGTTTACTTGTTGCCAAAACTGAGCTAGGAGGAAGATTCGTTCTTTTTTGAGAATCCAATCGACAGGTGGTGGTGGTGATGGTGTGGTAGCTTGTAACGGTGTTGGAGGGTTAGGTGAAGAAGCGAGTGGTGGTGGAGGTGCAGGCGGTGGAGGAGGTGGAGAAGAAGCCAGCGATGTGGTAGACAATGATTCCATAGGCAGTAAACAATGATAGTCTATTCCTAGCGTCTTCAGGTTCTTATGGCCGTACATTGAACAGTAAGTCGGGTTTTTTTTTGTTTATTTAAATAATTTAAGTTTATAGCTTATATATTACAGTAGCAACCAGTAGAAATGATTATTATGGTATATTGTTATTAAATTATTATTATTATATATTTTTGCGATAGAGCATTAGAAGTTGATTTAAAAAGTGCGTTGTAGATAAAAGAGAATAGAAATTCAGGTAGTTTCTATATGTTTTTGGCGATGGCGACTATATTTTTTTACTGTTTTATTGTCAAAAGCTGCTTGATTTTTTGTCTATGTTTTGTTTAACTCACACAGTCCACTGAATTGTTGTCGCCTTTGCCATTCTCCTCCTGGAGAGAGGATGAAGATGACGAGGAGGAGGATGAGATCGAGCTCTCTTGTGAGTTTTCTCTGGTGGGGGATGAGGATAGCCCAGTGTCTACATCTGTAACAAGAGAGTCTTCAGTGGTGGCGGTGGAGGCTGTGATGTTGAGAGCGGCGTTGGTGCCACTTGTACTGTTGTTGTTTGTCGTTGTCGTATTGTCACTTGCCGTCGTTGCTATACCAATGTCACTTTTTGAAAATACCTTACAACTTCCAGTAGTCATTTCCATAATCATCATCTTTCCCTGCTTGGCGCAATGCTCCTCTTCTTGTGAGTTGAGTGGGAGTAATTGTCCTGCATCAAGCCTGATGATGATAATGATGGCTGCTGCACTTGGATCGTTTCACCACGATACTTTGCAAATATCGGCAAATATACTGACCGACTGTATGACAAATACCGAGTCAGAGAACACAGACAGGACATGAAAGAAAAAATAAGGGTTGTTCTTTGTGAAACAAAATCCAAATAAAATGTTAATTATCAAAATACACTAAAAGTTTTACATTCTACTGACACGCAATAACAAAATATTTATATCAAATACTATGCATGCATGCACTATTTATGTGACTTCATTTCAATAAATGAGGATAACGACACATACGAGCCAAAAAAACGCTTAAAATAAGAAGCTATTGTTGAAATGGATTCATTCAAAAATACTGTACCAATTCTGAAAGGCCTCAAGATTTTTTTGTTTCTTTGCGAAATAAGGTAATAGGGAAAAAAGTCTTTATTTTCTAATACTCTTAAATAGATACTTTTCCAAAAGTAAAAGTAAGCTTTTGTACTATTTTGGAACACACTTTATTAAGATAAGTTTCGCCATGTATGTGCAATTTGTGTATGATGACACGTATGGAATTAATCATCAGTCAATCAGCCTTTGCCAACATACCTTGCAAACGACAAAATATCATCGTTATTAATGTAACATTTTACGTACGCAAAAATGACGCTGTCACGTTATGCAAGCAGTAATTTTTTTTACTAATTCATATAAAACTTAAATGTCCATGCATGAAATAATAATTTATTATGTACATTAATAAAAATGGTCTGATTCTTATTTCAATTGATTACCATACAATCTTTGATACGCCAATTAAAATTGGTAATGAAATACGATGAAGCATGCTATTTTTTTCTTAAAATCATCTTTCCAGCTAATCAATCACATTATCAGAAAAATCAAGAGTTTTCAGTTCAATAAAATTGGTTGATATAAGTAATATTGCCCAATATGCATTGGTAAAAAATATAAAATTAAGGAGACATAAGGTGACGATAAGAATTAAAACAGTAAGGTATGCATAATGCATGCATACAGGGTTCAGAAAAGCCAGCAAAATTTATATAAGCTTATATGTATATATTATTATTATTATAACTTATAAGTAGGAGACAAACACACTTTTTATATCATATCAATTCATTCAAAGTCAACTACTGATTTAATATTTATTTTTTTATAAGAAGGATGACGATGCGCGATGATGATTAAAATGATCGGATTGAATATCTCTGTGAGTGATTTTGATCACTATCTCTATCATCTTGTGTCTGTTGCTTAATCAATCGAACCATTCTCGAATCTACTTGAACAAGATGTTGATGATGATGATGAAGATGAAGTACTTGTTGAAAAGCTTATAGTGAATTGAACAAGAAAATGCACAGGAGAGTGCAATAAAATTGTTCCTTTTTCTTTTGCCATTAGCAAAGTCATCTTCGTCGTTGTCAATACCACGAGGTTGAGTGAGATCATTGTGTAAGCCAACAAGCAAAAGCAGACATACAAGTACCATCATCATTAACCGTCAGCTGAACCGCTTTTAAAGAGACTCACTGACTCACTGGCAAATTATAATTTTTTTTCTCTCTCTCTCTCTTTCATTCATCAGTAATGAGTATAAGTACAGTTATATAATGCAAGTAGGTAGGTATTATAGACACATGCAATAATATGACAAGCAACATGTGATGATGGAGATTGTGACTGCGACTTTAATCAAAAAGATACATTTATTTGGTGATGTCTCCCATTTTTGCTTACTTTTAGCCTCTTTCAATCTCTCACAGCTAATCAACAAGTCCATCATATTTTATCACCAATAATAATAATAATAATGACTGGCAATTAGAATTTCGAAACCAATGATGATTTATTAAAATTGAAAAATAAGGAAAATGACGCGACGGATCCTGTCCACACTCCACCAGCAGCACCATACAAGCCCCAGCTATCTCTCTCTAGTGAAGCCCCACTGACGACATGACATTATGGCATGGCCATCGTGGCAACGTATCATTCATTGCACGATGAGCTGAAAAATATATACTCTTGACTTGAGCAAAAGGAGATGAAAGGGAATTCAGTCAATAATAACAATGATGATGTGATGACGATGATGATAATGATCATAATAATACTACTTAATGATGGATACTATGTATCAGAATGTATGTATGGACATAAAGCACAACTGTGTGAACATGCATGTATGTGGAAAAAATACTAATAAATTTCTATCAATGTTTATTATTTCCCTGTCGTCGTCAGAAAGAAATAAAATATTATCATTATCCTCCTTCAACAGAAATAATACCCAGTTAAGTTTCAACATTTACGAATCCCTGTTAGTTAATCAATTGAAAATTTGAGAACATATTTATTATTATTTCACTGACATTTTCCCTCATTGCATTAACCGTCCAACACTCTATATTCATGGAAGTATTGATGGCGATGGATGATGTACACACACAAATATCGTGCATGTTTATGACTGCGCTTACTTTTCCAAAGAAATGTTTTCTGTAGGTTCACTTTTTGCCGCACAACAGTACAATCGAAACCAAAATGACTCATGTAGGGTCTTGAATAGTCATCCTCACTCGACTCTGGACCTTTTCGTCCGAGAAGAATTTTTTCCAATAAAGACTGTTTAAAATCAATAAATAAATATTACCACTAAAAGTGCTGCTGCTGTTTCCATCATGGTCACCGCCATCAGCGTCACCAACAAAACAGCTACCTTACTCACTGACAGAACTACTCTCGAAATACTGGTCATACGAATTTCAAGTAGCGTCACTGTCATCATCATCATCATCGTCATCATGGTCGATCCTCGTAAATATGCATTGAGGCAAGTAATATGGGATTTTTATTCTGTCTTCTG
The DNA here is from genome assembly GCA_027743765.1 of Coecobrya sp. COE2. NCBI lineage: Eukaryota > Metazoa > Arthropoda > Collembola > Entomobryomorpha > Entomobryidae > Coecobrya > Coecobrya sp. COE2. The sequence goes on along the minus strand of JAHZMV010002702.1, from coordinate 100,365 downwards.
CTGTCCATCCTATTTTATTGCCACCACTCACACAGTAATCGTTACCATCATCAACACCATTTCAATCAGATTCACCAAAGCTGACAATATGGAAGCATACTTTACATAGGTGCATACATATATATTTATTACGTGTATATAAAGTACACACACATGCAAAAGATAAAACGTACTTTGTTGAGTCGTTTATGTGTTTAGATGAAAAAGCTCAACTTGTCTACTCGAATTGAAAAGTGAGTTGACGACGATGACGACTGGAATCAGTGGAATCAAGCAGGAATGATTTGGTTTGCCCTGTGTCCAACACACGAACTCAATTTATGCAAATAAAATACATTACAATTTATGCACGTTTCGTTGTGTGTGGCTTTGACTTAAACTTTTTTTCGAGTTGCGTGTGCGTTCGTAAAACCCATTGATTTTCCGTATTAAAAATTCTAAAAGGAACAATTTCTTTATCGAATTTACTTGTAAAGTGATTATGACTATAAAGTCAAAGTGAGAACAAATATAGACAATTGTCCTATTGTTCAACATGTTAAAAACGGATAGGATGTAAAATTGTAGAATTTTGATAAGAAAAATTCCACCAGGACTTAAAAAACCCTTTAATGCATGTGCTGAAGATGGAGTCATAAAAACAGCAATAAAATCTACCTATCGAATTTTACCACACTACGCTTGCCAAATAAATAGATTAGTAGTGTTTCTTCTGGAATAAATGACTGCTGTTGATTTTATGATTATTTACATAGAAGAATGTACATTTGTAACTGCCTTACTTTAATTTTGATAATAAGTATATAACGAGTATAGTTTATAAGACATTTTTCAGTTAAGCCCAAGTCAAAAATTTATATGCATGCTAGCAAACATGTGCTTTTCCAAGATACATTCTGTCATATGTCGATATATCACTTGATTCCTACTTAATCCTGCTTCTCTCTCCCTCGCGCTTAGAAACCATGCATGGACCACTACTAGTGAAAAACCAAGCTTTTCGTGTCGCCGTGCAATGATCATCAACGTAGCAATCCTTGTCATCATCAATGTTGCTGTTGTTCTCATCGTCGTTCTCACTTTTTGTTGTGGAGCATTTCAAACATTTATTTTTTTGCTTTTATGTAATGCAATGGTATTTTACAATGATTATGGAACAACTACTATATGACTATGACTCGCCATGAGCATGTTCTACCATGCAAGTGTTGTGACATGCATGCATACACAAAGTCCGGAATGCAATTTCCAAATGTTCTTTTGTGGCGGTGGCATTTGTTCATTCACTCTCCACTTTTACTGCGCTTATTTTCGATGTGTAGGTTCATGGACAGATGCAAGCAAGGATTAGATAATTCATAATGTGGTTGGTTATCATGATCAGCAGCAGCAGCAACAGCCACATATCGTCAACTAGTTCATTTTAAATGAATATAGAAAAATAAAACACGAGAATAGAGTCGATTCTTTCAATCATTATTGTCATTGCATTGTTGTTGTTGCTACCGTTGTTATTGTGAAATAAGCACGAAACTGATAATGTTCCATGGTAATAATAATTCGATATTATTTTGATCACGCTGATACAAAACAATGTACCATCGTCGATATTATTATTACTGTGTACTTTTGGCTGTTATTGTTGCAACAGCAACAACATCTAAACTGGTCATTTTTAATAGCTCCAGCTAGCTATCTTCCACTCCAAAATGCATTGAATGATAATGGTGATGTTAATGATGATAGTCATCATGTTCTTAGGGTCGTTATAACAATTACATTTTTCTTTGCTGGATTCGCTTCATGTTTATGTTTAAGGCTTAACTTGTGAGACTCGCCACCAACAAAGTGAAAAGTTTTTCCTGTCGGTCCGAACTACCCACCGACAAGTTTCATTTATTGCATTGCAACAATAATTTTATGCTAGTATTTTCTACACGACAGGATAGCACTCGCATTTTCATTCTCCTCCTCTCTATCCGTTGCACATGCTACCAGACCACAACATCAGAACAGCGTACTAGTGTAATTCTGGGGTACAGAACCACTACCAAAAAATAACTTGTTTTTATTTCATTCTTGAATCTAACATGAATTTTATGCACGGCTAACAAACTTGTAATGCAGTTTGTATTTGTGTTTCTGTGTGCAACTTTCAGGTTCCAATTATTTATTTCACATGTTAAATTGCAATATTCTTAAGCATTAACCATTTTGTTGATGATGATGATACCTTTCTGAAAAAACAAGTATACCGGCAGTCATAATGGCAGAAATATTTCAATCACAAACTGTTTCAATGTGCCGAACACTGAAAATTAAAAGAACGGTTGAGGAGCAGCAGCAGAGCAGCAATTTCGTCAATATGCAACTTGAGAAACGTGCGTTTCAAAGTGACAACAACATTCCATTCAGCCATGTAAATAATAGGATAAAAAACATAAAATGACATAATATTGTTGTGTAGTAAGTACATACATGCTTACGAGTAAAAACGGGCAGGTATGCATACATTCGTTTAAACTGGAATTCTTTTCATATTGCCGATAGATTAGCCATATCGCCGACATTGACAAGGATTACACACACTTATACAAAATTGTATCAGTTCAGCCCGTTTTGGTTGTCACTTTGTTAGTATTCGTACAAGTTTACTTGAACAAAAATGTCAGACATTGACAAAACGATCATCATAATATCGTCATCGATAGACCAAACAAGAGTGAATGAGCAGAAGTCAAGTGGACATGCATAATACACCTACTTACATGCATTTTTTATCACACATGTGTAAGTTCCCTCTAAATATAAGCAATATGAAAATATTTATTGGATTGGATCTAGGCCGGCAATGGCAGACAGACAGATACTTTTATATTTTTATACTTTAATCCGCTGCTGACTCGGACTGACACCATACGTATAGGAGTAACGAAAACTGGAATGAGGAGCAGTAACACAGAAAGGAACAAAATGCATCTGCGTAGTTTTTCGATTACTGCTGTTATTAAGCTCACAACTTCTCCGATAAATATGAGAATTAGTACGATCACCAACATCACTCTGCTATTATTATTACCAGACCATAGCCACAGCCACCAAATAGGAAAAAAGTAATCATGACTTTTGCTGCTGTGAGAGCTGCCGCCGAGGATAAAATTATTATTTCCAATGCCAAATTTTCGACGCTACCAACAACAACGCGACATCATATAATGCAAGCAATAAATAATGTCGTGGTGTACATATCATTTAATACTAATATTTTTTGTTGCTACTCTCTTATATCACCTATTCTTCCAACTTTTTGCAGATTAATAAAGGGAGTATCGATAAATGAAAATGTTATAGCAAGCTGTGGTGGTCCCACAACTCCTCCTTGAAATACACAGCTATAATATTATCAAAAAGGCAAAATCAAATTGTTATTGTGTCGGATTAATTCCTTTTCTCTAACAGCCACCCGAAATAAACCAGCAGAGCAACAAAATAGCACTCTCACTTTCCTAAAGAGAAGGAGGTTTTCCATGTGGATAAAAGGTTGATGGTGGTTATATAGCAAGTGTAGTGACGGTTGTGCCAGCATGAGGAAAAACCGATTACAATCTCGTAGAAACATGATGATGATTATTATGATATTTGTGATCCTCCAGGAACCAAAAAGCTGGAAATCATTAAACGTGTCCAGAGTTTTATCCAGAGAGCCAAAAACCACTAACATCATCATCAACAACATCATCACCCAACTCAACACTAGCACAGCCGAATCACTGCTACAACTACCAGCAAAGCGAACAACAAGCTTTTCCACCTCCAAAACTCCAGACAACCTCCTCCCACCATTCTCATTACTATCCAATGCAAAATCCAATGTATATCATTTATCTGAGCTGCCTATACCTACTCAGCTCAACCCCGTTTTTCTATAGAAAGGCAATGCGACGCAAGGGCTGGGATATTGCATTGTAAAATTAACATTTCAAATGACTGCTAAGAATTACAAAATTTTCACCATCAGGAAGCCCCAATGAATTCTTATTTATTGTTATATCCATGGAGAAACAAGAATGCATGTACCATGTCTATGGGACTAGCTACAAAACTGCGATTAGCCTTTTGCCAAAATATCTCTGCTATAGCAAACGACGCGACATATTATTTGAAAGGTTACAAGATCACGGCGATGCTGATGATGATGCTATTGCATGTACTTATTTACACTACTGCTCCTCAGTCACTCATAAAAATTCATACATAGTTAAATGAAAGCGCAGAGCAGTAGCAGCAGGCCTTCACTTCTCACTTTTCTACAACAATCTAATGTCTAGGCAAGAAAGTGAGAGACCGGCTTTTTTTTCTGCAAAGGCAGCACATTATCAACATTATAGCAAAACCCTATGCTAAATTTCCATTTCTCTCTTTTGCACGCAGTGTTGTGTTGTTGTCGTCGGCACCATCATCGTCATCATCATGATGATCATCATGGTCGTTTGTGGTGATATGAATGTAACATGTGCAAATGTCACATGTGTCCCGGTTCACTTGTACAACTCAAGCCAAGATAAACGGTATTAGGGAGGGAATCTTCTTGAGAATTCCTTAAAATAAAATAGCACGTAAAAACAGGCATACCAGTGCATAGCTTTGCACATTTGCATACTATATCAACCGTATCTTAAGATCTTATCATCAACGAAGCACGCTGGTAGTTTGCAAGTTTTTTTTGGAACAAACCGTTGTGCTCGTTTTCACAATTTCGCACCATCTTTTTAAACACAGGAATATCAAAGTTTGATGAATTTTAATGGACGGAATGATTTAGAGATGGGGCGTAGAAAAAGATTTGTGCCAATGCAAAAATATGAGTGAGGTAGTTATTCTGTATTGCATTTGGATGGTTTTTGGTATAAACATAAATAAATAAATTTTTGAAATTTTCAGAGGATCACCCTTTTCACTGATCAGTTATCAGATTTTGCGTTCAGGGGATCTGTCATTTGAACAAGTAATCAGTCAAAAAATTGTAACGAAACAATGCCAACTAGTCTTGTCGTCAACTGGTGATATACATACATACATGATTCTGACGAAATAAATATGAGGGAGATAAGGAGACAAATAGGAAAAAAGTCAGAGGAAAAAAATTACAAAGAGTGACAGGGTGGCATTCATTCTTCTTCACCCACTCATTCATTTCCCGGAAAAAGTAAATAGGCAGGGCAAGCAGACAGAGTGGAGTCACAAAAACACACAAAAACCTTTGTGCAATAATAGTTATAATACAAGGTTTAAATGATAAGTAATACATTGACAATGAGTGTATAATGTGTTCTGTGGAAAAACGGAACAGAGAAGAAAGTGGTTTGATGAGAGGAGATTACGGAAGAGAAAAAAATGCTTCTCATCTTATTTTAAATATCAACAACACGAGGGACCTTCTCCGCCTGTCTCTTAAAATAAAAAGTTAAGAGGAGAATGAAACGACGATGGCGGTGACGATGAGAGGGAGCAACGAAAAGAGTCAACAGGAGTCATAGTTGTAGGAACAGCGTTAGCGGCAGCAGCAACTGAATTGAATGAGTGACAAGGAACAAGCTAAAAAGCAAAGTTATCAGTGACAGATGAGATGAGAATTGAAAGAAAATGAGAGAAAGGAAGAGAAGGAAAAAGAAATATTTTGCTTCCTTCCTAGATACCGCTCAATAAAAAATGCTGTTTTCTCAAGAGGAACTATACACGGTTGTGTTTGGGGGAAGATTTTTTGAAAAATTTGAAGATGAGAAGGATGATTGTAATGAATATAAAAAAGGAAGAAAGAAAATTCTAAGTTGGTTGACTGATCATTGTGTAGGATACGTACATTGTGTGACTTGTATAGGTTCTTGTGATGAACACAGAAAGAAATGAGAAAGAAAGTTTAAAAGTTTGTCTATCTTCCCGCAACTACAAGTAAAACAAACCCTTTTAAAGGAGAAGGAAGAATTATTTATTTTTTGTTTCTGAGAAAAGAAAGAGGTAGTGTTTAATTCTTGAACAAAAGTTGGAATTGAATAGGAAAGTGAGTGGAAAATTTTGTTCATGCGACAGAAAGAGTATATAAAACTAGTGGCATATTATAAAAGTACTTATTTTTGTGCCGGTGACGGCATCCGTATTATTCAAAGACATAAATCCTCTTTTCACTTTTCAAAGATACCCTAACAATAAGCTATGGATATTGCACTTTGAAAGGCGATCATGGTGGCGACAAGTGTAGAGACGGAAAGAGAACAAGTAAGGTTTGAGGAAATACTGGGGGAATGTGAACTCAATCATGAACAGGTACAAGAAAGATGTGCATTGACAGGGGCTAATGTATTAGTCAATACAACGCTTACAAATGAAATTCATCCAAAAAGATGATCATAAAACTTAGTTTCATGTTTATTGCAAACAATCTTTGCTAATCTGGAATATTTGACAATGAACAACAATTCAATAATTTGATATTTTTCTGTGTTATATTTTGACTTGAGCAGTTCGTTTGGATTTTTTTTACTGATTTCTGATTTCTGTGGCTCTCAAAAAATAAGTGAATGAGAAAAAGTGAGATAGAGCCACTGTTCCCCTCTCGTCACTCGTGTGAGTAGCTGCCTTGTGTGTGGTAGTGTCGTGCAGCTCAGCTCAACCGTTCTCCTGCTTGTTGCTACAGCACACACGGCTACTGCTTTGGGAGAAGGAACTAAATATGTACGCGTTTTGACATTGCTTTTTACACACACAATAGCAATTTTACAAGCTTTCGATAAGCGCGATATAGATTCCTGCTACGGAGGTAAAAGTGATGCATAGCAGCAAATCACTACTGCTGCTTCTACTACTAACCACCCTTCCCTTTCGTTTGCTTGTTATTTTCCAATAACTGCTTTGTTTCCTGGGGGAAATTGGAACAGAAACCACTGGAGACTGGAGTTGTATATATGAAGGGTATTGGGAAATGTGTGATGATGGCAGAGAAGGAAAGTGAACGATTTCACCCCTCAAACGAATTTACTCACGCTATCTCGTCTAGCTCAAACCTGGTTACAGGTTGCATTTTATGTATCGAGTCACTCCAACGAAATCGATCAACTTCATCGTGTCTAAAGTTTCCCCGGTGTGCATGGACTGATGGTCAATAAATATGTTTTATGTAATATGTGTGCATTATGTCGTGTACCTAACAAACCTGTATCATTACATATCATTATTACTAAAAATAAATATTTGAAATTTTTTCTTCAATTTTTCATGCATGCGCAACTACTACTATTTACATGATCGGTACAGAGAAGTAATCAGTTTAAATAATTAGAGACAGGCATTAGTTATAAATTGTAAGTATATTTTTCATAAAAAAATATTAAAACAACTCACCACAAATTTTGTCAACTTTTTTGAGAAAAAAATTGATATTAATTATATGATTCAGAATTGCTATGTATTTTCTCAATACTGTTTCCCGAGTCACTTGTGTCCCTTTTTTTCTGCACGATCATTTGCATGAACAATGAAACAGTGGAAAATATCATGAGCACAAATCATTTGGCTATCCCTATATCCTATAGTTTCACTGTAATTCACTAAATAAACGGAAGCACTGTGTCACTTGCTAAATAATCATGACAACGAAAAACAACACTGCGACAAAATAATAATTATGATATAATGGTGATGAAAATTGATTTGAGGATTTAAACTCAAATGTTATCTTTCATCATCACCTAGTTTGCCTTGCCTATTTCCTCTTTAGTATTTACTAAACTGGTACATAGTCACAATACTTTTTTTTAACAACAATACTAATACCAGTAATGACAACAGCAGTAGTACGATAAAAATAACAATGTTACTGTTTCGTTTATTTTGTCAAAGTATTTAGTTATTTATTCATTTGTTCAGTCACAATCACCACTTTCGTTTTTTTTTCGTCAAATTCTCAAAGGTTGACATGATAATGATGACGAAACTGACAAGATGGTGGTGACAACTCCACCTGAACAACTTTCATTCGTTGGTGATGATGGTGATTATCATTATTACTATTAAAACTTTTATTGTCACAATAACAATCGAAATAGATTTCGTTGCCGACAATCAAATTATTGTTATTGTTGTTGACGCTGCTGTTGTATTCATTGGTGATGCATTTAAAAAAATTTGGAGTCCCTTGTTCTTCTTGCTGATTCACGTAAGACGTTCTGATAATAATACTAGGAACGGGTGCGTGATTGATTTGCATGACTTTTATGTTGCAATCAACTAAACAAATAACACTGACGAATGTTAAATAATTTAACAATCAGATACAAAAAAAATATATGTATAACTAGATTCACAATGTAACAATATTAACAGTAATAATCATAATAATAATACTATTTTTGCGTATACATGATTCTTGGTAAAAAAAAGGTGGTGTTGTCACTCTATATTTTTTTGAATCGTGCTGTCTCGATTCTCATTCAATTTTTATATATTATCCTTTCCTTTATTTAAACCAATGTTACATCCTCACTGCAAAACGGTGAATGTTTAACTAAAAACTGAACCACTGTTCGTTTATCGTTATCAACCAAAGATCACACACACGATTCACTCTCTAGAGATATATTTTAACTTTGTTGCCGTTTTGTTGTGTGCTATTGGTGTGAGAGCTCCTTCTACAGAAAAACAAAATAGAGAAGAAAAAAGATAATGAAAATACTTAACTATCTTTATTACATTAAGTAAGTACATACAAGTAATGCTGGATAATTGCTTGTTCATTTATGTATCTAGTTCTGATATTTTTTTGCATAATATATTGCTGTATCTCTCTCTCTGGATGATGTTCAGCTCATTAAATTTTTTTTTCCAGTTTTACAAAATCGATCACGCTTGCTTGCTTGTTTCTCTTCCTTAAACAAAGTTTCTTGGTTTGCATGGGCTTTTTAATATTGGACGTGGTCATGAGTAATTATGATCTTAAGTAATCATAACAACAACAGCATAATATTTTATTATTATAATAATATGTATTTAATTACGGTAACTGCTACTCGTATACCGTACCAGATAAAGAACGTTTATGTTCCTTTAAAAGATGTACTAAATATTTTTCTTCCCATTGTGTACTGTTTTTTAACTACATTGTGGATGTTTACAGAGCAATTAAAGGAATCAGGAAAAAACATTGGAAATTATGGCTGATCACTTGAGTAACCTGATCAACCATCCAGTGAAAAATACATTAATATCGTCATTCTGTAAAACTTATGCTTTTCTGTACTCATCATTCACACTTGCTAAATGTGAAGAAGAGGTTGAAGAAAATGTGTATTAAATCTGTACACTAGAGTAAGCATACAGATATAAATTGCATTGACGTGACGAACCACTACCAACGCAACAAACCTGAGTAACCAGAACTGCTCAACTTTTGTTTAAACTACCTACACAATGCAAAAAATAACAGAAAATGTTAAAAATGTTAATTTTTTCAGAAATTTCCCATGTAATTTTTAATGCGTCTGCATCCACAGAAAACAAAACAGTGCGTTTAGTCACTATCTATATAGTAATTATGGTTTCTAGATAAAGTTCACATTATTTGCTTTTTACTAATACATATAACCAACCGTAGTAACTAGCGATCAGTTTCAATCTTTGTAAAAAAATATATATGAACGATTAGCCTACCTACCCATCTCACTGGTTAGAAGCTAACTATTAAGCTTTATCGTTACACAATAAATGTGGTTTGCTGTGCAAACAAATATAGAGGAACTTCTAGAGTTTGTTACAGGGAAACACTTTTTCTTTCATCTTTAGAAAACCAATAAACTTGCACATTGTGTTATTGCATGTGCTTTCGGAATCGTACACGAGAAAAAACTGTGAGTGGATTCTTTCGAATTTTTTTAGAATGTGTTACGTGAAACCTCATTTTATATCAGTTTTTATGCATGTGGCAGTAAAAGATAATTACAAATAATTAATCCTCTCCCATGATCAATAATAATCCTCTTCTCGAGAGAATGGATAAATTGTCAATAATTTTTGTAGATATCGCCTGGACAGGTCATCCATTGTTATACAAATTCATGCACAGAGAGTAAATGAATGGATTTTATTTATTGGCTGGTGATGACGATGGTGGTCGGTCGGCCGGTTTACTCTTTCTGATCAATAAATCCTTTTATGATTACAAAAATCAGACACATGTAACCGATCATCACGACGATCACGATATACATGTAATGGATGATGGGATAAATAAATTCAATATAAGTTTTTCGACCAAGTGGATTACTAATTATCAGTTTTTGCCTGTATCTCCCAAATTTCCATTTTCTCGGTAACTAACTATCTTAAGTCGTCATAATCATAAATCATCCTTTCAACAACAAGCACACAGGTCAAACATTGCTACCTATATTTTAAGCTGTGCACAAATATAGCTTGTCTGTGTGGATGGTTGTTAATCAAAGGATAAAATTACAACACAAAATTACAAGACAATAAATGACTCTTCCTCTTTCTACCTGCCGGATTGATTTCATATTATTTGTTCTGAACACAAACCGTTTCAGAAAACAAAAACTTGCAGAAACAAACAATTTCCCCATGAAATTTTCACTTCTTTATTTATGCATTTTGTAAAAAGGAATGTTGTTGTAGGTGTTGTGGCAGTGATGATGATGATGTTGGAAGAGTACACATGTATTGCGGGTTATTATATTATGTGTCCTGGCCTGCCTGATAAGATAAGCAGTTGACAAGATATGTTTGTATAATATCTGTACTCTTTTAGCCTTTTGCGGCATTTTCGCTCACAAAGACAAGCCGATCATGTTCAAGTGTTTAACCTATCATCATCATCATCATGACTCTCGTCATGTTCTGTGCTAATACCAATCTCACAAATAAAACACTGTAAACTATGCATGTACACCTGATACGACATTGATGTGTACACAAAAATAATCAAAAAACAAAATTTACATGCACACTGACATTCAATATTCAATAATGCCTATACTCTCAGCATCAATCAACATCATCATCCACACAACTCACTTTTTTGCAAACTAACAAACCAATTTCTAGCAGGGTTGTTGCAAAAAACATTAAGGTTTTATATTTAAATGACGGAAACTAATGATTGACTATATTCAATAATCAGTGCACTTGCAATACAGCACTAATTTCTAGATACCCCAAAACTGCATTGAACCAACCAGAAATAAATCCGTATCACGCACAACAAAAAACAAGCTCACTGAACTCATCATCATCAACGTTACTCTACGCGTAGTACTAGCTTAATCTTTACACTGAGAATGGAACTGTTCACCCAGAGAGACTGACAGAAACATACCAGGGTTACGTGAGAAACTCTCATGGATTCTCTGGAGAACCTAAGAAACAAGGTGTATACCGTCTAACATAGCTTATTGTATATACTAGACTTGGGATATCTAATATGACTTACTTTGTTGTTTTTTTCGCATGTAAGTTAATACTGTGAATATTATTTAATAACACTGTGATAAAAAAATGTTTGTTCAGATTGTCTTTAAAATAACAATACTTTGTCACAGGTAATACCAACAATTCGTTTGTATAGTTTACTATTAAAAAAATTTTACGCACAAAACATTTTTCCGCAAAATATAAATGTCCACACAATTGGGCATAAATATGACGTATTTCTTATTCGTATTGAATCCGTTCGTTTAGTTTTTAATCAATAATAGATTCTCTACTTGTTCACTTTGGTTCCCATTGAACAGCAAAATCCTATGTTTTCCTTGTCACTCATTTATGTTCCTCACTGCCCCAAAATCGCTTTTCAATACGATTGATATTGATACACAGTTTAGACAGTATTGACACAAAACCTGTACTTGACAACTGAGAAAACTTGATGAACTATTCCGTATTTTTTGTCCTTTCCGAGATTTCAGTCAATTTCATGAAAAATACTGGTTTTTAACTTTTCACTTGATTAACTAACAATAATACTCCACTTGTAATAATAGTGTGTTTGTTGAGTTTGTCACCATGAAAAGTGAATGAGTGAAAGAAGTTGTTTTTTCTTCTTGCTTTCTCTCCTGCAGTTATCGTCGTTGCTATGAAAAAACCGGGTAGAGAGGACCATGTCAGCAAGTGTCTTGGTTGTCCGTCTCGGATTTTATTACTGTTATTTTTTATTATTATTTTCGGAGTAAAAGCTGTCTCTGCATGTCCCTCTCTCTCACTTCCTGCATGGTATTTTCTCTCTCTTTTCCTTTTCTCTCTCTCTATTTATTATGATGATCAAGATGCTGCTGACAATCTCTCATGTCTATAGTTGTTGTTGTTGTATACAATGCAATTTTTTGTATGTGTGGGTTGAAATGGTAAAATGTGCTTTTTGTTGCGTTATGCATTTAATATGACTGCTACTTTGTTCGCGTTTATTTATGTAATGATGAAAAGGAGCAGCAGCAGCAAAGGAGAGAGCGGTGAGGAACTGAACATGATTTTACTTCGGTGTGAAGTAGAGAACTGAGCTTTGCATAGGGTAAGTGGGGTTGTCAATAGGGCTAACAACACACACACATTCACACAGCAGCAGCAGCAGCAGTAGCATTAAAAAGCAACAGCATCATCATCAACATCTCCTTTACTTACACACGTTGCACAGCTCCTGTTGTACGTAAAGTATCGCCGAGCATATAAGCAAGTGGAGAGAGAGAGAGAATCAAGTAGACGAAGAAGAAATGAGAAGGGAATCACTATTGGCTTTGGCTTCAACAGAGAATAGAAATGCTTATTCCCATCTATCTATAATAAAAAAGCAGCAACAGAGGCAGCAGCAGCGAAACCAACATTCACGAAGGAAGGAGCGAACGAACGAGCGATACGTTCGAAAAATGTACGGCAGCAGATGACGATATGACAGCAAAGAGGATCGAGAAGCATAGCGCAGCAGCATACCCCAAACACACAGTCATCATCACAGAAGAGATCAGCTTCCCAAGCCAGAGAGTAGCAGTTCTTTCTACAATGCAATGGGAATGCAGACAACAATACACAACACACAACATAAGAGTCTGATCATCATCGTGATCGTCAGCATCAGGAAAAAGGGATAGAAGAAGACGAGCAAGAAAATGTATTGAGTGAGTGAGTTGAGCAGATGGGATGGATATGATCTCGTATACAACACGGCACGGCATAATATAAAATTCACGTGCAAGTATCCCTTTTTTGCTTTCCTTTTCTCTCTCTTTTCAGACTTTTTTTCGTCTAATCATATAATATATTGGGAGAAATACATGAACTGGTATTATGCCATTTTTTGTGCTTGTGTGTGTGATGGTATTCCTTCGTATTATTATTATTATTCTTATTATGTATCGTCCTGGTGACTGAACTAGTTGAGCTGAAATACGAAATAAAGATGGACAATAAAAAGGATACACACGAAATAAGGAACATTGGTGGTTGTATTGCTGTGTGTAGTGGCAGCAGCGCCAGGGCATTGAATTGAACGGTGCTGTTTGCTCCTCCGTTTTGATCCGATACCTTTCGCTTGGCTGTAGGGACCATCACGTTATTGTTATGTATACTTGTTAATCATTATTATAAGAGCAGATGATGATGAAGAAGAAGGGGTTAAAAGAAAACATTATTACACAAAATGCAGATACACATACTCGTGTAATGGAATGTGCACATCTTTCCGAATATGAGCTCGTCAATATATATGTATCTTGCTGATCATGTTGCTCCTGAGCAATAACATTTTTATTTGGTAAATGCAAGAAGTATGGACACACGGATTGTGTTCTGCAATGTTTCTTGAATGTGCGTGAGCCTTGTTGGTAAAATAGCGATAATATCATGCTTGAGCAGAGCGACGGTGGTGGTGGTGGCTGAGGAGCACCCAAAAAAGGATGATAATATGAGGATAGAAAAGAAAGAAGAAGAGTAGCGAGAAAAAATGCAGAGATATTGAATGCGAGCGAGAGAGAAAACGAAGGAAAGATGCTTTACTTGAATGTCGTATCACCGACCCCTAGTCTCCCTGGTTGATTTTGTTGAATGATCATCGCTGCTGCCGCTGTTGCTGGATCACTTTGCCAGCATCAAGCAAGCAAGCAATGCAAAAGATGCTATGTTCCGTTCAATGTATGTATGTACATGCATACAAGCGCTACGGCTGTACGTATTGCTTATGAAAGAGAGAGGGCCGATCATTCGATCTGATCAGGAATTGTCTATATAGGAAATAAGAACCGGGCGCATGCCTTGCGTCGGGATTGATTCCCGGATTGGAGCTTCGGTCCGACCCAAAAGGGTGGAGGATTGCTAACCAAACCCAAGACCATTTTCTCCATTCATTCCGCGTGCACTCAACTTGCTCTCTCTCGCTCGCTCACCAACACACACACATCACTATTATATCGCTTGATGTGTGTCTGATGTGTTGTTGAATGCTGGCTGCTCCTGCCGTTTTTCTTTACTTCTCCTACTCCTGCTCTAGCAGAAACGGTGTGCTGCCGTTGCTCTCTGCTCTTCTACGATAGAATATTGTTATGATGCTCTTTGCTTGCTACTTACTCTTTTTTAAACATTTTTTTACATCATCAGTACAAGCATCATGATCGGAACAATTACTAACCACCCGTTTGACTGGTGGTGGTCTTCTTTTTTTACTTGTGAATTCTCCGCATTTTCCCATTAACTGTATGTAGTAGTAAAATTGTTTTAGTTGGGTTTCTGTGTTTGGATGTTTTTTTTTTTGCAATTGTGCACTCTGCACAAAATGATACAAGTGCGTAGGCAAGTATCTTATGATAAAGAAATGACCGTATGACCATTTTATGAGAACGGGTGATGATAAAAAAATACCTTTTATACGCTGCATGTTGTTTTCCCTCTTAAATTCTTCATGTATGTAACACTTTATCATGCTTACGCACTATGCTATTTTATGTTTCCGAGGAGCTAGTGAGAAACCACGTACCTCTCCTCCACATAACCTGCGTATTTGTTACGTCAACCATAAATGGGAATAAGAGAACAGAAACATGAAATAAGTTGAGGAAGCCAAGATGTTAAAAAACGATCAAGGTTAATTCAATCAATTTTATAAATTACGTACATGCTTATAATATGTTAATTATAATTTGGCATGGTAATTATGATTTATGTGTCCAGTACAAAACTACTGATATTATAATACCCAAGTTAAGCGTGTATCCCATTGGAGGTTTTCCTTCAGAGTACAAAGAATCCTAAAATTATATATATAGGAAAATTATGGGGCAAAGTGAAAAAGTATAAATTTAACCGAGTACGTCGAAAAACAGTTTTATGGGTACATTTTCGTACCTAAATTGGAATATGAGCAGATTATATCAGCAAAAGTGATATTGGATTAGTCAAGTTCTGAAATTTTGTCAGGACCACACGTAATAAGCTATTAAGTTTAAAGTTTACATAGCTGACTTAATCCATTTTCCATTTTCAGATATATTTATTTTCCAGACAAATCAGAACAATATGAATCACCCTCTTATCACTGGCGCTAGTAATTTTCAACAACTCTTGGTGAAGTCGTGGACATTCCATCATATTTTACTTGCCATAAAAGAAGGATTAGCAATTTTTTCACGATTACAGACTCACTCGGATATTATTTTGTAGATGATAGAGAAAGAGTTTACGCGCCAATTTAATTTAACAAGACACTTATATCAAGAAATGTAAACACTTGCAGCCATTCAAGTGGTAACAAAGATAAGGCGAGGAAACGGCCAAAGGATTTTTCATGCTGGGCGACAACGACAAATCTTATTATTAACGCTAGTATTTTACTCTGCTTATTAACACGAAATATTAAGAAGCAATAATTACAGCAGCAAAACGGCGACGACCCAAATGTAATGTAAACAAAAATATAATGATCCTTATTCCATGAAAGAAACGACTCAGCCAGTGTAATTTAGCTACGTTGGGCAAACTATTGAAACGTGTCAATAGCAGAGAATCATGCTCACTAAAATTTATTTAATAATGATTTTTGACTATGCTTTTCTCTGTTCAAATATTCTTTTTTTTACGTCAGCAACATTCCAGAGGCATGTTGTAAAAGTACAAATAAAATAAAATTTATATTTATAAACAACAAAATAGTGTAAAGCATGAGGCGTTCCTTACATAAAAACAACAGCAATTCATTTCGTTCACAATTTCATCTCTTCGTTGCACCACCATCTACTAATAATCCAAAATAACAGTAATATGTCATTCTGCAGTATTCGTACTTAAGGTAAGGATGCTGAGCATAATTACACGAGCCATTTCAGTTTATTATTAATTGCCTCCTCATCAACTCTGTTTAACGGGCAATAATATTGTACACGTTAAATAAAATATTTCTTTGCATTTATCATCACAACAGTCGTGAGATGTGGAAATGGTGTTCCATTCGATGAAAGTGCGACTCATCCCATAAACTCAAAATGTACAAATTATACATACTTCTGCATATTCACTGAGTTTAGTGGTAAATGGAACCCTGCATACTTAAGCAAAAATTTCAGATCCCGTCAGTCAAAAAGTCTCTTTTGTTGCCTCTATACTTACTAGAGCATAAAACAGGGCATAATGCACTCTGCATACTATTTAATACAAGACGTATAAAAATAAGAATAGCACTCTAACACTAACTTATTTACACGTTCTGTGTCATAAAAGACTTGACGAAGAAAACCACGGTACAGTTCCTCTTTTTCCATGTCCGTACAAATATCCTTGCCTCTCACAAAAACAGAACATTAATGTTTGCAATGTATGTATGTTGCGTTGCTGGCCTGCATAATGTACATCCATAAGTGCAATCTACCATTATAAACTTCTCTTTCCCTCATCAACAGCAGCAGCATCCCCCCAACAACTACCAAAACGCATTTTCCTTTTCTCTCTGCTGCCTTTCTACATGTGTCTGCTTTCTACTTTGTACGCTCTCAGTAAGTAAAATAGCAAGTGTTTTAAGTGCAAGTGCACCATCACACGACCGCCGCCACCACCACGTAACAATTTCAGTGCACCACCACCAAGAAAAAAACGATGGATGCAGTGGACGGCGTATTTTCTCTCTCTCACACAGTCGTTCCCGTCTCTACAATCTCTAGACGCACTTATTTTCATGGAGAAAACTCCCCCAACAGTTCATGTGCATTTTGTGCATAGGTATCATAATATTATAATATTATGTTGGTCAGTGTTTCATGCATTTCATGCTTTCTAAACACATCCAGCCTACCCACCTACATATTATGCACTTGTTCTACTCCATTGTGGATGTAGTGAGAGTACAATGTACGCACAATGTATGTATGTGCTTGTATAAGTGCAAAATATACAGGGTTTTGCAGTGGTATTTCTCCCTGGTATTCTGGTTCTGATGCGGACGCTGGGAAAGCAGTATGTTCATTGCACTGCCATGATTTTAAATTGCCATTTTTCTTATTTTAGCCTTGGGATATAAAATGCATGACGAAAAATATAGAAATAGTAACGTCGAGGGCAATATTATGTTGGTATGCATATACATATTATTTCGGTTTCATACGCACTAGAAAAACAGGAATAGAAGCTGCAGTATGCAGCATCAGGAGGCAGGTTATTACGTACATTTTTAATGTGCAATTGCAGTTCACATCCTGTTTTTTATACCGTCTCGTTTCTTCCTTGCCCTTTCTTCTTGTTTGGGATGGTGATAGTGATGATGAGCACTGCACAGTCAAGTTTGCCTACTACCAGAATGCTCGCCTTATTATGTATCTACCCACAAACAGAAACTTACTTCACTTGTTGTTGTCGGTATACTTGTGTGTTCAAGTTTCACTGGGATAAAAATAACAACTGCGGGAACAATGAAGTATCATCATTATCAACCATATTTTGTAGAAAAGAGCGAGCCAGGCGATGTAGTAAAATGATGTGCATAACTCTCCATACGACTCGCCATGCAGCAGAAAATAATGCATTTTAACATTTTACTACATCTCATAACGTAGTAGCAGTGGTAGTGTACATAAAAATAACTGCACTTACTCACTTGCTCCTCTTTGCAGACCACGACGACCCTCTCCGCAGCAAAACCGTCACCGTTTTTTGTTGATAGTGAATGTCCATTCACCACCAGTTGGAATAGTGGGTTTTGCCTTGCACTGGTTTTACTTGACTTTACCCTACATTATACTTTCCAGCCTTTCTGTATTTTTATTCTGTATTCTGCCTATTTAGCAACCCGCCCAGTGCGTTTAATGATATAAAAGTACATCGCGTAGGTTTTATTATTATATTTAAAAGCTCGCACTGTGTTGGGTCTTTTGTTTTTGGTTTTCCTTTGCGAAGGACGGTGTATGGGGGATGGAATTTAAATGGAAATTGGGCACATAAAGTAAAATATAAACTTTGCAATGCATCCATACAAATTCGTCATCTATTGGGGTTTGTATTATAAATGAAATCTGGAATCCAAAATCCAATGCCTCAATACTAATACCTGGTTTAAAATATCAAATAAATTGAAATACATTCATATATGCGGCTGCAGACATTTGCAAAACGGACAATAGAATCAAAGGGTCCAACATACATGTATCGCATTGCAGATGGGGCAGTTTGCATATAAAAAAAGACTTTCTGTTACACAAATTGCAATTCTTGAATTGTTCTCCTACTTGCGATTTTAGCAGAGTGGCTTCATCAACCGTTTGTATGACAAGGTCGTAGAGTACGTCGGTAGTCGCACAAAAAGAGTAAGTTTGCGTACTGCACATACGCAATATTATTATTATTATCGTTACTTTTGTGTTATAGTTATACAGTATTATTATTACACAAATGAAATGCGTTGCAGTAGCAGAAATTTTTCTCTGCATATGTATATCTTTTTAGTCTTCTCCCAGTCAACAAGCTTTGTGTAAATGTACAATGCATTGCTTGGCATACGCATTTACAACTTGACAAGGCTTTTGTTCCTCTCTGCCATATGTTGAAATTGAGCTTTCATTGTGGTGCTGGTAGGTTTGCAAAAAGGAGAAGGAAGTGTGTTGGCTGCGTTTTCTTCAACATAGAAAAATAGATGAAGTGCAGTAGAGGAAAGTGGAAGGGCAAAACCAGAAAAGGCAAACAACGCTGTTTGGTATTGTGTGGTGAATGAGTCTGTGCGTGTGCATATTATGCATGGGCACTAGAGGTCTTCAGTTGCTAATATTAGCAAGTCGTGTGTTCATCCAGAGAACAACAAGCCATTTCCATGCTGTCTTTTTTTAATCTGCTTTTCTGCGAATTCAAAATTCACACGGTGAGTTCAACTGGAACATAATGAGCAAAAATCTAATTGGCGGAATATTTTATTAAAAACTTGAGGATGTTGTAAAATCGCATTTTTTGGCTACTTAAAAAGGAATATTAAACATGAAAGCATTAGGTAGGTAGATAAAAAGCTGTTTATTTTTAGCTTGGCTTGGACTTGCTATAAAGAATGAATGTGTAACTAAAAATAATATCGCAAAAGTTCTCAATGGAACTTTGTTTATTTTGTTGAGGTTGATAATGGAAGCAACGTCAAATGAAGTGAATGAATACGTGAATAGCAATAAAATAGCTATTTAAAAATTAGCAATTTTTACATCACTGAGATTTTTCAAGGTTGAAAATAATTGGATATCTATAAATATAATTTCCATCACTACCACACCATTGGGGTACGTAACGTTAATAGTCCAGATCAGACTGTGCTACTGCGCCGCATTTGGTAGGAACAATTTTATTTACAATCAAACGCGGAAGATAATTAGTATTAAAGGATGATAAATTGAATGGATGACGCCACCTACAACTTGTACCAATAAAAAACAAAAAGGCACTATATATGTTTCTAATAAATAGAAAACAACTTGTGGGGATCGGATGGAATTTTACAAAAGCTGTAACGTAAAGTACTTTTCGTTACGTAATGTAGGCTTGAACAACGAGGAAAATTATTTCACAATAAAATTCCAGCAAAAAAAGCTTCTCTGATTACAATCTGATAAAAATCATAATAATATATGCACGCATATATATACACACACGTATAATATTTGTACTACAATTAATATTTTTGCTATTGGTCTGGTCTGGTGGAAATACTATGTCGAGCAAACCAAGTGGAACGACCACTGGAGCAACTCAACAGTAAAAATCCATAATACCAAACGCAAACGATATATCCAATCGTCTACTTTTCTAGATTTGAAATATTAGCTATGTGGGGAATAATGATATGCTGCGCTATTGTATTTTTATTTTTATCCTTTTACATAAAAAACAAAAACCTGATTTTATAATTTTCAAAAAAAAAATCTATACAATCGCAGCACCTGCTTGCCTGTAATACACTCAAACATACTAACTAACCAGAAGGTATGCATGGTATGTTAAAAGTACTACAGATTTAAATATAATTCCCGTGCACACATCCATCATACATTTCATTACAGACTGATTTTTTTTCTTCTTGTTCCTTCATCTTCGTCAATCAAACCGCTCCAAGTGCACACAATACATAACATAATATTAGAATGTATCAAAAGTCTATTTTTATATTTTATAGATTTAGAAAAGAGCAGAAAATAATGGAGGTGTACATATGAGCACACCAGTCGGAACGACGGCGTAAGGATGATGATGTTGATGATGGAATTCAAGCGTGTAACTTTATTGCCGTGCATAATCCAGGAATACACTAAACTTCCATAGATAATAATATATGGGCACATATAACACAATCCAGAAAAGTTGTGCCCACGAACGGATTAAATTTATTTTTTGACATTAACATTGTGCGTTAAGTAAATGCAATTGAGAATTCAGACAATGGAGAAAAAAGTTCAAGTGATGTAAGTATACACATACTATATGCAATGCAGTATTTTAGCGTTGTGCATTGAAGATAATAATTTGAACATGCTCATCATCATGAGTCTGATGGCGATGCTACTGATGAGAATGATGGTCTCCTTGTCTTTTTACCAATTTTTTTTATTTCTAGTGCACCGTCATCATCATCAGCTTCAAACATCTTGTTCATCGTCTCAAGTCAAATCTCAACACTGTGAGTGAGTACAATGAGGAGGATGAGCATGATGATGATGACGACGATGAAATGATTATTGTCTGTGTGTGTAACAGCAAAACTACAGAGACTAGTAGAAGTAGTTGTGGCAATCAAAATAGCAGCAGTCAGTAATGCACTAAACAAATTTATTCGTTCACAAGTTCAGCTCCCATGACCGTCTATCTATCTTCTTTTTTCATTCTTGAATTAGATAGAGTTGATTAGCAATGGCTTCGTTTTTCTTTTTTATCATCATCATCGCAAAGAGCACGAAAAAAAAGAAAACAGGGGAAAAAGCTACATGGGAAGTTGTACACATAAAACATGGCCATGTTGACGATACAACTGCTACTGTTGATGATGATGCTGATGACGATGAGAAGAAGTCGTAATAATGTTTTATTATACAAATAATAATAATAATACAACTGCGTGCCTTGATATTGTTGCAAGAAAACAGTCTTGAAGGAAAATCAAATAGAAAGGAGCAAGAAAGAATGAAAGGAAAAGGCTGAATAAATAGTTGAAGTTGCTAATAATAATGGCATCAAGCAAGGCATTACATACTGCTGTACTGTCTCCCTCTTTATTATTTTACTGAGATAGAGAAAATGTTTGGAGTTTTTTTTTTTACTTTACGGGTAATATATTTATAAAATACGTTCTAAAAATGTGTATTGTTGCGTCATCATTGCATTGTTTAAATGTGTCTCAAGTCTCAAGCATCCATCCATCCATAATATAAAATGTTATATGCATATATTTTGTAAACGCTCATCAACAAGAGCACAATTCCATCCCATCATTTTATCCCTTTTGCTAGTTTCCAGTGAAGATGAGGGAAATAAAAAGAGAGCAATACTCAGAAGAAGAAATATTGATAATAATACCAAGCCGAACAAGTGTGGAGTATAGAGTAAAGTAAAAATGGTGGTAGTACATCTTCTTCAGAACTCTGAACTAAATTCGTTTGAAATGAAACTTCTCTCGCTCGCTCCTCAACAAAAATGTAATGACCATGATGATGTTTTCCCATCATTCTCTGCTCCAGTGAATTTATTGCACAATAGCATCACTACCACCAGCACCAGAAATACAAAATAGTAGTGGTAGTTTCTGTTGTTATATACGATTTACTTACTCCTACAACAAAAGTATACTCGGCACACGAGTATACATAAAATGCTGAATACCTATAGATAGATATTATACTACTACTGGTTATTGTTGTGAGGCAGTGGCTGCTTTTCTGTTGTTTATTTGCCATATCGTAGCGAGCGGTAGTCGTGGTGTTGTTGTAGGATTAAGTAGTTCAGTTCGATTCAACTCAACCGTTTTATATTCTCACTGTTTTATTGAAATTTCTTCAAGTGTATTTTACACAATGCATATGCATGTATCTTTCTACATCGTATATATATAGTTTACCCATAATATAATGAATATTTACAGCCAATTTATACGTATTCCAGTAAACTACGCTATGATGATTCGCACCAGTTAATATAATTTTCTTGAAGGGAGTAAACATTTTCGAATTCAAAAAATCAATATTTTTAACTGGTTATGAAATTAACGTCCACTTCCTAAGTGTGTTTAATAAGCATGCATTCGCTCTACGTTTTATTCATTTCCATTGTTGTAACTTTAATCATGTAATGATGGAATACAAACATTTTTCCTGTCTAGCGCTCTTTGCTATTTATGTACATATATACATACGTTGGTCCGAGTGAACGTATGTAGGTACAATGTTCATTTCATTTTCCGTTCCAGAACAATGAATCGCTCATGAAATACGAGAAACACTTAAAATACAATTTTTTGATGCATGCATAATGATAGTATCGTAAGTATACATGTCTGTAGATATTATACATATGTATATACCTAGACATACTCGGTTGTTTTTTATAATATTCTGTTTATCTACCTGTGTACCAAGCAGTAATAGTAATAACAATAATGAGCAGGGAAGGATACATGCAACGATTTATATTGTACAAAACGAAAATTTCTTATATATTTCTTCTTCTTTTGGATGGTACAATAGCCTAAGAGAGAACGTTTAAATAGTAATAATAACAATAATAATATTTTGTCTTTGCATGATGTGATGTGAGAGAACACAGTTCTCTCTCTTCTCTCTGTTTCTGCTTATATGTATGTTTAAAACATCATCCATCTATTCAACCATCCATCGTTTTGTTGTGTTTACTGAACCGAACAATTTTTCCTCGGATTGGCTACTTGATTTTTGGGTTGGATTTGGATCTTGGATCAACCTCATCTCCGACCAAAAAAGCTAGAGCTTCTATATTTTTCAAACTTCGTAGCGTGAATGCATATTTAACTGACAAAGCAGTAGCAGCAGACAGACAAAAAGAGAAAAAAATGGGATAGCAAAAAGTCATCATTTTTACAGTACCGCATATATACATACATATATAATGCCTTCACATGAATGTGTACATAGTACGTACCCTCATGTATTTTGAAAATTATAGACGCTGTCGTAATACTAAAAATTTCAAATGACTGTATCTGCTTCTTTCCGTGCCAAGCTATTCTTTATTACAGCACTGCCGATTTTCTTTCTGTGTTTCCAGTAACTTGTCTTAAAACTGATACATATTATCATTAAGCTTTTTACTACTGTTTTACTCCCAAACATGTACAACATCACTTTTAGTTTTCATTCAACCGTGCACTTTTGCATGCATCCATTATTTTCTTCGTGATTATCTATTCTTCATTTTTTTATCCAGAAACATCGCGGCAGTAGTGTTCTTTAAAATGTTCTTTCCTTCAAAATAAATCTCCAATGAATTTTCCGTCCATGTTTACTCTCAACAAAAAGGACTTGAGTTTTTCCCTATATTTTCTGGTGATTTTAATAATTTTTAGGTAAAAAGATATCTGGCTACACATGAATAAATAAGTACTTGCTTCCATTTTTGCTTAAACGCCATTTTTATGTTGCCTTGAAAAAAGTCCTCACATGGGTCGTTCAAGCATGGATATAGCATGATGTAACTATTATTATCCATTTAAAATGTGAAGGAAAGCAATCCATGTAATTATGTTGTTTGGTAAATGGCAAAGCGATATAACGATGGCACTACGAGCATTGTCTTTCTTGGTAGATTCCCTAAATATCAGTATGGTGATGACAGTGACAACGGAATACAGGATGAAAGAGATATTTAATGTACATGCTATTACTTTGCACACAGCTACCAGCACTCATTTATATTATTATACAAGCAGGCAGCAAACATGAAATATAATAAAATGAAAATCCGTAAAATATTGTCTTAGAAAAAGAAGAAGCAAGTAAAAAAGAATGAAATGTCAGGGATAAAAGAAATACTGTACAAAGTACGGCAGAGTGAGTACATGTGGTACATCCAGCTAGTTTGGTGGGAGAGAGAAAGGCAGAGAGTAAAATCGAGATAAATAATATGATGCGGATATGAATGGATAAAATAGATGGAAAATGGTGTACAATTTTATGCATGCACTTGTCATAAGAGTATTATACTAAAATATGGCAAAAATGCTGCTCACTCACTCACAGTGACTGACTAAACTTGACTGCTGGAGATACCAGACCTGTGCTCACTAAAGCAGCATATATATACATACTTAACCACAAGCTCTGCAGAAGAAGAAAGAAAGTTAACAGCAGAAAAATAGGAAGAGAAGGATGAAAGAATGAATGGATAAGAGGCAAGCTAAAAAAAACTTTTTTCTTCAGAAATGTGGCAGCAGTTTCTTAATATCATCATTTCTTCATAATACATAATAATATAAGGCCGATTCTTCAGTCTACTGTGGATAGATTGGGGCATTATGAATACAAAGGTTTATAGAGATATTAACATTTATGCATGTACATGGGTAAATATAGCGGACCTACTACTGCTAATATCACATCATCACTATTTTATCCATCCTTTCGATAGAATAACATGCCATTTGCGAATAATGCCATTACGATGCCATGCCACGACAAACGAACATTTTCAAGAAAATCTCTCTATCTCTCTCCCTTTGACTTTTTACACAAGTGTGTGTGTTTGCCTTGTTTGCTTAAGTTGGAATGAATTATGGGTATATAAGAGAAAACGCTCATAAAGGTTTAATAATATTTGTGTATGTATATATAAATATGTATGTATCTAATAGAGACTGTTATGTATGCACAGGTGATTCCAGAAAAAGATTTTGTGTGATGATGGACGATGTGAGCTTTACTGTTTCAAACTAGATTAGGTAGACACACACAGAGGGAAAGGCAAGAAAGAAACCAGAGGAGGACGACGACAATTTTCTTCTGTGGTGGTGGCAGTGGTGAAGGTGGGTGATGCAAACGCAAACGTAGCGCAATGGTTGTGTAGTAACAAGAAGTCAGAACACATTTATCTTTTCTGTGTGCCTTTCTACTGCTGCTGTTTTATCGCTTCCTCCAAATGCTTTTTTTGCACAATATCATATTATAGGGAGTAGAAATAGAAGTGGTCTCATGATGATGATGTCTCTGTGTCGCAGTCAACGTGGTGCATTTGTAGGTGTGTATATATGATGTACGTTAAGGGAATAAGGTGAATTACATTGCTGGTTTGTGAGGAGGAAGGTAGAAAAATGGGAATGATGACGATGACAATGATATTATGATGATGGTATGGTAGCAGAGAATAAAACGTCATTTTTCTTTACTCTTCTTTTCTTCTACTTCTTTCTTCCTCCGCGTCGTTGTCCGATCGTGTCCTTTTCTGCAAACAGACAAGTGCAGTAGTCGCTTGCGTGGTGTGGTAGTGATAATGATATGAAAATGATACGAAGATGTGGTAGAGAAGTTACCCCTTTTTGATGACAATGTTGATGGCTTCATATAGTGAAAAAAAGTGATGTTGATGATGGTGATTGGCCACCTATCGCAATTTGCATTTTCCACCACCCTCATAGCCATCATCATCATCACCCACCACCACAGGACTTTGTTCTCATCAAATGAAAAGGCAAAGCAGAAAAAAAATCAAGTTGGACATTGACAACTGTCCCGATGACAGTGTACTGTACAAGCATCAGTTATCACCAGTAGCTGTAGCACAAGCAGAGATGTAAAAAAATTGAGATGAAAAAAGATTCTTGCTTTGTGGTGGTGGTTGTCCGTGTGTGGACTCCGCTCGTTCCTTTTCGTCTTCGTTTTTGTCGACCTCTTCATTACCCCAATGAATGGTGGTGCATATTACTTATTCATAATAATACTTGTATTCATTCAGAGATTTTTTTTTGTCTTGAGGGTATACAAGAGAAGACACTGTACACATATTTTACGTATATTTGTATATTGATCCATGCTACATAATAGTACTTGTGTCCAATGTATGTACAACTATCATTACTTGCATGTATTGTAGGACCACCACCAGTACAATAGCAGAAAACACTGGCATTTTTCTATTCGTATAATATTGGCTACAGCACTGCCCATGCAGAACCAATGATTTTTCCTCAAGACGAAGGAAGAGACAAGAGAGAAAAAATTGGTGTAATGTGAATTGTACTTTACAAAAAAAAGTTATGGACTTTTGAGCAAGATGGACAATGGATTGGCTGGTCGGTGATGCTATATGGTTATCTACTAGCGTTGTTTTCATTCATGCATGAATGCTCGTGTCTCTCCTTCCCATTTCATTTCTTTTTCGCTTCTTCTTCTTCTTCCTCCGTGTCAATGACAGTATTTTACGGAGAAAAATTATGCATTCATGCCCATTTACAAGTATCTTGCTGGCATCTATTAAATAAATATAATGCCGTGCATAAAAGTCGTTTCTTTTTTGCATAAAGCTCATTATTACTCAAGATGTATGTACTTTGGATGTACTGATAATGAAAAAGACAACGACGTATCCGTCTGCACATGTCTACCGTAAAAATCAAATCCGTTTACGTAATTTCAAAATGCCCCCAGAAAAAGCGAACAGGATGGGAGAAAAAAGAAGTTTAAAAAACACATTAATTTTCATTTGACATATTTTTGTGAAGGGAAATGATGATGTATAGAATTTCGCATTTTTTGACACTTCAATAGTAACTAGTAATATTTAACGATGATCATGAACGCTAAACGCTATATAGCAAGCTGCCCAACTTGCTTTGCAGTCCTGTCATTACTTTGCATACCTTCACGTTTTCCGTAGATTTGAACTTTTCTCTGAAAAAATAAAATCGCACGTAAAATGTTCTCATACGATTTTATATGCATATTAAAACATTGGTTAGACAGTAGTTCACCGTCAACCACCGCATATTATACATTATGCATATTATTATATCATTGTTACAGCCCTTACGTTTTTATGGGTTTTACTAATGCAATCCTGCTAATTCGTTATTACTTAAACTTACAAAGAAAAACACATTTTTCCAACATTGCGTTCATTGCCAAAGTACAGTGAACTTGTCTTTTTGTCCTTACTGTTATTATTATTATTATTCCCGAATAAATCATTTACTCGAAAGATATGATCACCATGATCATCTTCTTCGTCACAAGTCACAGCTACTGATTGCAGCTACCTCGCTAGCTTTTTGCTACCGTCCCCTTCATCATCACCACCAGTGCACAAAAATCTGCTCATTGTATTTATTATTGTTATTACAATATTTTCTTCAATGTTTATTTGGTTTTATAGTTAGTTAGGTAATGAAGAAGACAGAGATGCGATCATGATGAAGGCAGCAAGAAAGGCAGAAAAGAAGAATTTTTTAAGTGGCTGGCTCATGTCAGCACGCCACACAGCTACCAGCAACCTTAGCACAAGCACAACCCGATTTAATATAGCAAAAAAACAATGACATGCATATATCTACATTGCATTTATAACTGCTACTTTACTTGCTGAAATTGCTGCTGCTCTTACTGCTACTATCAATGGCGTGGTATAATACTACTACAATGACGTTATGACGGCGTTACTGATGATTATGGTTCTTAATGGTTTGTTGAATATTTTTTAAAAGCAAAATAGAAATGATGATGAGACGATGCAACTTTGAAAATTCAACAGGAGCATGAATAAGCCAGGAATCATAATAATACCTAATATTCTTATAAGAAGAGCAAGTAGTGGTGGTGGTGGTGGAATGGAGTGTGTGGGGAGTGCAGTGGCAGCTACCTAATATTTAATAGTGGTAATGACACAGGGACGTCTTACTATCATTATTAAAAGCAGTTGTTGTTTGGGCATTGAGACAGTGCGCTACCAAATAACTACCTAGCTGCCTAGTTTACTGCGAAAATACTGCACGGTGGAGATATATGATACCTGTACTTTACTGTGCAATGATGATATTATATGATAGGGATACAATACCTGCAAACCAAACACCATCAGTTTCATGACTGCCTCCACTGCTAATGCTACTGCTTAGCTGGGTCTCTTGTCTTTGTGACGAAAATGATCACTATTATTATTATTATTATTCATATTATGGTTCTCGGCACGCATGCAAATTTTACGCAGTACCTTCTTATAATACATGCTCGGGCATAAACTAGTGGTAGTGGTTTGGTGGCATTATATGAGGTGGATTTTTGTGCGGATATTATGAGACGTAGGAGTGTGAAGAACCGAAGTAGCGAACAAAGCCACCTAATTTATAATTATTATCATCATGGCAAATAATAATAAAGGATGCTTGGCTTCGTTATATGAGGATGATTATGGTGATGAGCAGAAATCATGATTGGAGATCTTATTTATTTTCCTAAGATTGTGCAGTCGTGGTTTCATCAGTAGTTTATTCCTGTCGTCTATGAGTCGCCCAACTTAAAAGTAATATTGTTTATATACATCAAATCTACCCTAAATATTGGTGCATATGAGTATACAGCCAATTTATCTGAAAAACTGTTTTTTGCTTTAAAAAGTAAAGTGCTTTGCCCCTCTTTCCAATTTTTTTCCTCCTGTCTTAAAGTGAAGCAATTTAAACTTCAGAAAAAATCACATTTGCTGATGATGATTTTAGAAGAATAGAATATATCCATATAACTAACAGCATAAACTACACAACATTAATAATACACATGCATACCTATACGACGGACAATCTCGTTCCTTCGTTTTTAAGACAGAAAGGTGCATTGTATTGTTGGAAACGAGAGAATGACGATGATGGTAATACTGTGTGATGTACCTTTGTCATGATAATGGGCTATTCTTTGATTAGTTTTTTCTCTCTTTTTAACTCTCTTCTGTGTCGCTGTCTTAGTCTTTGAACTCATTTTCGTTCGTCAGCTTTTTTATTATTTTGCACGAGGGGCGATGATGACGACGACATCGAAGTAAAAAGCCAGAGGACACTTATTAACATTTTGTGAGAGTTCGTGTGACGATCTTGATGATGATGATGAAAGACAGTACTGAGGAAATACACATCATATATAAGAGTGTGGTCTATACACAGTTACCCTGTTATACATATATACATACGAATAAATCCAAGAATATATATTATGTTTTCTGATCGTTATGATTGTTCTTGCTACACTTACCCATCATGATAATAGGGTTGAAAAGGCAACGAACGAAGAACAGCTCAAGTAGCAAAGGTATAGGTATCTATTTTTCTGACTATTTTTTTGACGTGACACCAAACTACCAGTAGAGAGACCAATACATACGTAAACCCGTATTTATGTACTTAAACAAGAGCAGCAGCACGCAAATAATTATCACAAGAAATATCATTTTATAGTTTTGTGCCCTTTTGCAATTATAGCCGGCAATTTAAAAAATATTGCATAAAAGTACTACTGGGAACAGACGATATACTAGATAGGTATATATATTTTATTTGAGTACCTAGGCATACCATTAAAATGTGTCATTATTAAACAGGCCAGAGTGAAACTATAGACAACTGTTTATTTTATTTAATTTTGTACGTCTGGTAGTCTGTTCTGCCGTTCGTGCCCGCCATGTTATCTCGTAAGCTGCGTAATATATTTTTGATTTCTGTACTTCCAATCAATACGTTAAGAGATCATGAAAACTTCATAGGCTCAAAGTACCCCAAATGTGCCAAAGTTTGTTTCGTCTGTTTCCTTCAACTATCTCTACAATGGCTGGTTCATTAATTATAATGGTAGCATTTTGTCGTACAATTTTAAATGAGAGATTGCTATTGCTGCTGGTGTCATTCCTTTATTATTATTGTCAAACAAGTATGTGTACAAATGCTCAAATAAGCGGCTACTCTGTTTTCTATCACTGATTATTTCAAAATGTCACTGATCTTTCAAAACTGTCATGGTTAAAATAACATTTTTGTTGCCATTTAAATGTTTTGTTTTTCGCTTTTTAAATCTTTCACAATATCACCTTTCTTATTATTACTGTTATTATAAGTGCAGTTACCTTCGCAAAGAGTTATCTGTAGGCAAACTTTGTGATTTTTGGATTTTTTCAACAGATTGATAATAATATTTAATGATAATTCACTCGCCCTTTTATCCCTTTTTCTTTCTGAGCAGAGAATTACTACCTAATCAGTTTGACACTAAATACGTATTATGAAAAAATAAAGAACTGCAAATTATTAAAAAAATGAGTAACAAAGGGAAACGATTTTTTCGTTAACAAAATTAAAATAATGAGCAACATGTTGGAATGACCACATTACATTATGCATTATGCAAAAAGGTCATAGAATTTAATACCTTTCCTCTCTTTCCTATACTGTCACAATATCACTATTACACTGCTTGACTTACTTCTCTTATTTTTTTCAATTATTCAAGTATTCAAAAACTGGTATAAATGCCAGTGTATTTTCTCTTTGTTCCAGCAAAATGCGGCATATGCTTCGTGATCATGATCAAGTTGATAGGATGGTGGGTAGGCAGGTTGTTGGTAGACAGGTAGTAAGTCTCTCATTTTCCTTTTTGGCATATTTATAATCCGTAAACATGTAAAATAAGATATAACAGTGTATTGCATTATCCAAAAGAAAATTCAACCAGCCTGGTATCACCTTAAAGCATGAAAGCAATAAGTAATAATCATAATAACGTTCATCTCCTCTCTCTCTCTCTCTGTGTTACCTGCACTCTCTTTCGAATGGCTTAAAAAGAAGAAAAGTTTTTAAAATGACGTGTGTATCATTTGAAAAAGGATTTTTCTTGTGGAGTAAGTGGAATAGATGGACGCTCCCTCTTTTTCCTTTTCCAATCGTCATAATTCGTAATAAAAGCCATTTTTATGTATTTTTCTCCTTCTTAAAAATGTTTTAAGTACTGTTAAGCATCGCCATGATGACTACAGCCATAGGATGATGATTGTGATATTATGCATAGTTCCATAATATTTTCTTCTTCACATATTTCAGATTTTGGTATTGTATTCAACCATCCAGTTCTTCTTGTTCACTTATAAGCAGTATAAAGAAGGGACTATAGAAGAAATATTTAACTTATTTGATAATACATATTATTATGCACAAAATAGCCAAGAATATGGCGATGATGAAGATGATCCTCCTTCTCCCATTCGATTCCCTCTCTTGTTCCACTGTCCACCCATTAAATCTTTGTGGCAAATCCTAAATTTATTATTTTATTTTTTTCCCTAGAAAAAAAGAAAAGGAGTTTGAGCTGAGAGGAATGTGCATGGCGACTAAGTGTGTGTATGTAAGTATTATTTACATAATATACTTATTTGATGAACCATAAGTTGAGCAGAAGGCAATGTCCACGCACAAAACAAAAGAAAGGATTTTTTTTCAAATGCATCATATAGGTAATAAAAATGCAAAAGGGAAAGAATAGGACTATTAAATATCAGTATGATGCGAATGCGGATGGATACAAGAAAAAAAGGATAAGTTGAAAGCTTGAAGTTTTAAATCATCTATCACAGAATTATTCATTTAAAGCGATCGCCGACTGGTATTAAATTAAAACAGTTAGATGGTTTAAAGCAAATTTCTGTGTTATTATTCTAAGTCCGAGGGTCACTAACTCGCCATTTGATCATCAGTTTTATGCTGCCATATAGTTTCGACTTTGTCCAATAATAACATAACTTTTAGTGTATAATGGAATTGTAGAGATGAAAGCAGAGTGCTACAGCGAGTATATCCGTCTACCTAACATGGAAACCGATAAAAATACAATAGCAGCAGCTATCAGCAATAGTGTGAGCCTTGTCATGGAGGCATATTATGTATATTAATAATAATAATAATATTGTTACGAAGCTCCTATTGTTCTTCATACTCGTTTTCTTGTTACTACTCAAACAGACTTAAGCATTAAAGTTAATGCTTGAGGATATAATGAATGCTAAAAAAGCATTTCTCAAGATTTTAGAGATGGCATTTGACAGATTGAGAAAGATTTAGTGGACTTGTTTGTTGACGAGGAGGAAGGAGAGAGAAACATGAAATGAATTGGACTTTGCAGGAATGGCTTTCTTATTCACCCGTGTTATTCGTTGTAAATTTAATGCTTCATGGTACTTCAAAAATATAAAATAGTTATTCTCTACAGATAATTTTACACGGATTCTTTGACTAGTCGAATAAAAGGATTACCAATTTTACAGATTTTTACAGAATTTTGTATAGGATGGAATGAAGTTTTGCAGTGTGGAACACGGATGTTGAGAAACGTAAACAAAAGGGGTAGGTTGTCAATGTCACTAGAGATTAAAACGGTTAGAATTATAGCAAATAAAATTAAAAAATAGTATATTGTTTATTGGTTTAACATAAAATTGTTATTATTATAACGTGCGTAATGTTGATGAAGACACTATTCAAGTATGACAAGGAGAAGTCAAGTGTATTGAGGATTTTTTGTTGAATTAACAAACATGTGCAGGGCACCTGCAGCTATAATCTCATTAAATTATCTACCACTGAACATCAGCCACACTTGAAATATGCATGTAGTAGTAGACAGCGTTATCGAACCAAGCTATTTATAAAAGAATCCTAAAAAATAATATCATGTTCCTTGAGGCCGTATTATTGTGATGCAGCCAGTTTCAGTGCAGCAGGCAAAAGCAGAAAGAAGGGAACATCCTCACCACAACACACAATGAGGTCCTTCACTCTTGCCTTTTCTCTCTCTCTTTCTCTCTCTTACACTGTCACAACTTGATAATAATTGTGTCATCCTCATCAACATCACCATCATAATATTCCTCTTCACTTGACACTGAATTTGTCCGACTTTGACTTTGTCATTTTCAAGGCAAATAGTGGTAATGCAATATGCGTACAAGTCGTAATAATCCCGACACACACATAAATATTGACTAACGGTATCATGATCATAAGCATAAAGCCACTGCTTGTTTCGTTCAAAATGTCTGTGCCTTTTTCCCATTATCGTGATTCTCAAGATGTGATGAGAGGGAGAAACCGAGACGAAGGATGATGATCCCGAATTGTCAAAAAGACAAGTCGTGTTCATTCCATCCCATCATCTCATAATAATACGCAGCCCAGCAGCGGCAACGGCGGCATTCTCATCATCAGAGCAATAATAATCGTAATTATAACAGTCACAAAGTCACATCATAATGGACCAACTAGAAAGCATCATTATCAAAAACGATAATAATAATAAGATGATGATGATATGATACAATGATACACGGAGGAGAAGGAGTCAAGTAAAAAAGCCATGATACCGAATACACCAAAAAAAATATCATCTTCTGCTCACAGTGTGAGTGTACCGTCTTTTCTCTTTCTGCGCTTTCCTTACCAACACAACCAACCTCATCACCGCACATTGCATGTCTCCTTTTTTACCCCGTTTTGATGATTCTGTGTAACGATTGCAATGCAATAATCACTACAACGCAGAGAAAGGAAACATAAGTATACACAGAAAAATATATATAATCGAGATCGAATCTATTATTTTCTCAGTTTTTTTTCCTTCGTTTCTATTTATGACATTTCTGCATAGACTACTTGCAAATGAAATGCTAAATATGAAATTGCATTTTATCATTATAACAGTAGTATTACGATCAAGAGTTTTCTTTGACTTTTTATCCCTTTGGCTTCTCTCGCCGTTGAGTCGGGCTCATCTCACAGATCTCAATAAAAAAACTTTAGATTCCTTTTTGGTCGTTGTGCTTCATGCTGTTTGACTTCCTATCCTGATGGTGCTCACTATGAAGAGCTTTTTTGTGTGTAAATGTACACTGTCGCCTTTGAGACATAGGGAGAGAGTTCTATTATTGGTGTCCGCTTTAATAATGGCAATATAATGGAAATACTAGAAGTAGCAATAATGATAATAATAATAAGCAAAACCAAGAGTATAATATTTAGTTTCGTTCCCAAAAGTAAAGTCAATTCCTCGGGTCAATCATCATCATGATCGTTGTCGACATGATCAACGCATCAAAAGTCTAGCTCACATTCGTTTGTATGTAGGTATATTATCATTACTATTATTATTACATATTTAGATCATGGCAATGGTATGCAGTGCATATTAAAAGATAAAAAAGGGGAAAAATTATGTATTTTCTCCCAATCTTTTTTCCTCTCTCTCTTTCTTGTTCTGTGTATCTGTCTGTCTGACTGAATGAGTGTGTTTGCCAAGTAAACTCTTTCTGTGAGCTTAGGATAATTAAGCGTTTTCATATCATCTCATTATAATGTTCCACCATGCGGCAATGTCACGATGATGATGACTAGAAGCGTAAAAGAGTTAGTTTTGTGTGAGTAGTTAGTGTTTTTTAACCAGCGGCACAATAATCATCCGCATATAATATCATCATAAGGAGAAAAAAGGGGCTTTCATTATTGTCAGTAGTGGTGGTATTGCTACAGTAACTACATAACTCACAAATATTATGAATATTAATACGACGAATATTACTTTACTTGTTCTTGCCACTTTTTAATATGAATAATGCTCTTTGGTGGTGGTGGGTGACGATACCGTGATGAAATAAGAATGCACACGAGTATTGCCTACTGCTTTGAAAAGTTACAAAAAGAAGTATAGATGTAACACAAGAAGTGAAGGAGGAGGAGGAAGAAGAATGAGTACGAGAGAGAGAGAGAGGTAGATAAAAAAATGGGGAAACATGCAATGCATTCTTGCATTGCAACTTTTCAACATTAATGGCCGCAGAGTGAATGTATCAAAAATGAATTTTGTGATTTAAAGCTTGAAACCCAGTGCAGTTATATAGAAGCTAGGACAGATGATAAAAAATGACGCCATGGTCGTCGTGCACGACCACGACGACAAACGGAAATGTATATAATAATATGTATAATATTTTTCGTAAAAACTACGTTTAAAATAAAGTAATAATAAGTTTATAAATGAATTTCTTTCTTGATGCACGAATCATGTATGTACATAATATGTTGTGTACTATATAGTCAGTCACAACAGCCAACACTATAGTGCACTATAGTTATCGACGTCATATGTAAGAATAACCACCCCACCATGATCGTATTATACATGTATAGAAAATCACAATTAATGTCTTTGTTTTGTGGTTTGTAATCAGGAACAACGGAACGGAACGGTTTTTCAAACAAAAAACGACACAGAGTGAACTATGAGTAAACTTTGATTTTGTTAGAAAAGGGGACACACAAATGAGGAGAGAGAAATAACAGAGATTTGATTTTTTTTTCAGATAGGCATAGAAACATGTATCACCTAAATTAATATTTATTTTAAAGGAGACAAGTACGTGGAAACGGAACGTCAAATGAATAGGACATGGGCTCCTGTTCGAACATAATATGCATTTAGCAATATTTTCACAAAGTTATGTTCTATTACAATCTTAAGGTTCCTGGTACCAGCACTTTGTCCACTTGCTTTCACTGTAATTCAAAATTTAAACCATTATTCAAATACTGATCAATGGAGGCCTTGTAACCATACAAAGCCTCCTATTGAATTGACAAGAGATATATTATTGCTCTATTGACATCACTTGATCTTCGTCGCCGGATCTTGCTTCTATATTCGAATAAACACCAAGATTTTTAGAGAACTTTTCATCCACTGCATATATGCGGTTTTTACAAACACTATTTGATGTATTCTATAATTGGCGTCAAAGTTCCTTAATTCGCATCTGGGGGTAAACTGAGATTCCTAGTGTTACACAACATTTGCATCTTCTGTTGCGATACAGTTCCCATAGCAATTTATCCTCTTCTTACATTTATGGGTAGCTGTGCTAATGCTAATAAAACTGTAACTTTTGAAGTCACGGCTCATCTGTCAATTTTTTCACAGTGAGCATGAATATTTATGTATTTTGCTAAAATAAATTTCGAATAGCTCCGCACTTCCTCTTTATTTTTCTTGAAAAATAATGTGTGCAATTTACAATATTTCCTTATCTCTTCATAACATTCTTGTTCGTTTTTGTGCATAATAATAGGTAATATTTTTCACACCGGATTAGATAATCATATAATGTACCGTGTCGTGGTGGTTTCGTTTGGTTTGGTTGTCTTTGTTCGTTGCTTCATAAAGTAAGAAAACTGTATTTGTGGCTATATTTCCCCTGCAATTCTTAATATGCACTACATTAAATCGTCATCATCAAAGACGATTTTTTGTAAAGATTATGCATGCTCAACATTAATAAAAATGAACAGAGAGCATTGATATACTTATTACTTCAATGCTCATCATCATCATCATTATTTCTGTACAAGAGCAGCCACACATGCATACCATGCGGATGATGATCATGTGTCATCGGCATCATTTGGGCATTATTACTATCCTTCTTGTAAAAATTTGTCTTTGCTTGTGGAAAAAAATTCACTTCGTCTGTTCAAGTAGCTCTGCTCATTGAATATTTATACCATTTACGAGCATTGTGTGGAACTCTCAGTAAACCAGAGTTTAAGCTGCTGCTGATAGTGGAGAGCTTCTATTGCGGGTATCAAGTTATCTTGATAATTTCTCTATTTCCTCTTGACGACTGTACCGACTCGCCGTCGTCATCGTTGTAGAGGGGCACGCTTTAATGCGCTATTTCCGTTTTGCATAATTACGGACTTTTTATATTTCTTTTCCACATAACAGTCATAGATTGTATATACTCTTGCCATGAAAACCATGCATAAATGATACAATCACAGTGGCAATAATAATAAGAAAAATGATAATAATAATAATTTTTATGCTGTGAGCGTATGAGAGAGAGAGAGAAAATCGTACAAGACAATGTTGCTCAATAAAAAATGTTATAATAAATGCTACACATCTGTGTACTTTTAAAAATTTGTGATTTTAACTTCGAGATCTGATACCGGGGGCATTTATGAGTGTCAGGGAAAAGCAGTAGCAGAATAGGCTACTGCAGTGCTACTGCTGCTAGAAAAGAACGCTCAAAGTAGATTCACGATTTTCATTTTTAAAATATCTGATTTTGGCCTTAAATGCTCACATGTTGGATTGAAGTGGAAGTAAGAGAATATATGCTTTGAGCAAAGTTGTGTAATTATATTCGTGTTTAAACTGACTGATGTATACCAAGCAGCAAGTAAAAATGGAAGCTTGTCAATCACCAAAATGGCAACGAAAATGGCATTAATATTTTTTTGTTTCGAAAAGCGGATATGAAGTATTCCATCCTTATTTACACGCATGAAACTGGTGGTTAGCAGGGAAGCTGAATAAGTGGCATTGAATTCTTAAGAAACAATGATGAAGAAGCTGAATAAAATAAACGGTCATTTTAATATTGTTGATGTTTTTTACTATTATTGTTATTTTTACTGAACCATACAGCAGCTATCGACGTCAAAAACCATTTTCCCTTTATTGCCTTTCATCTCACAACAATCATCATTGTATAACTTATACTATTGGTAGTACCTGTTCTTGCTGCGCACATAGTTTGATTAAAGTAAATTCTATACGCATATTTATTATAATTATGAGGCATATATCTGTATACATATATGCTCTTAGACTGAAGCAGAAAAGAAGTGCTCAGTGAAGGAAGACGATATGACACGACACGTTGTTGCACATGGTTATTATGCCAGATGCAAGAAAATAAGAGACTCACACACCCGACCGACCCATTCAACTGTTCTGGCTGGACACAGACCGGATGTAAGGAGTTGTTTTTATACACCTGGCATTTTATTTTTTCGTGACCATATTAAATGTACATAATATACGAACTCATTGCACCCTTCTTTTTCTTTGCTTGTGTCATCAGGCATGAATATTCACTTCTCTACAAACACTGATAATAATATCTCATTCAAACCCCTCTCTGCGTCTTGTGAGTACCTGTCTATTTCTAACCATACAAGCGACAACACTCCGATGATTCTTGCATTAAATCGACTTCTGTTCATGCGTCTTCAAGACAAGGAGAAAGAAAGAAATGATATTGTGAAATACATGCATGTAACTATGCACGTTCCTTCCGCTTATTCTTATATATGTATGAACGTAAACTACCTATTTATCTTCTTATTCTTATTAACATTTTTATTATATCAGAAAATTATAAGCATCATACCGCCAAGGTGCCAAGGGGAGGGAATCCTGCAAATACCGACAAGATTGACACTTTTTAAAACAAGTAGTCAAGTGAATACAGCAACTGAAAAAATAAATCATGCATAGAATTAGAAGTTTAAAAGTGTATTCATCGGGGCTTCTCCTATCGCCAAGTTCAAATTATCCGCAAACCAACTAGGTTGCCTGGTTAGTTTTTCCTAAACAGTTCAATTCAACTCTTCATTTTTTCACCTTTTCTTCATTTAATCTAATCTTTGAGCTGCCTTATTTGCATTTTCAAAAGATTATTTTTTATTATTATGCAGAATGCATAATTTTTCTTGCTAAACCTCAAATATATCATAGAGCGTTACCATCATTTCAACTATTGTCGGTATTAAACTTTTGTATTTTTCATCATTATCATTCAATAGCAATGCGCTCACTCGACCTTAACATGAGTCGTTACGATACCAGAGCAGATCTTGTACGTATGGCAAATAAATGTATATATTTAATTCTTCTTTTCTTAGTTTGGATTTCGTCTCCACTTGTTGTTATTGTTCAGGTGTTGATGGAACATTACATAAAATGCATATTATATTACCATGTATTTAAACAGTCCTCCTTCTTTCCCTCTTTCTCTATCAAATAATCATTATTAGTTCAGTGTCTACCACGCCACGCTATTACTATTGCATATTCTACTTAATGCATATTATATGCTTGAGAAATGTGTATGTAATCGTGTAATAATGGCTTGTAAAACACATCATTCTCCTTTTTGATGTTGATGATCGACTTGTTTTCTTTTTCTCAAAGAGTGGAACAAGGAGAAGACAAGAAACGAGTTTCTTTCATCACCATCACTTTTTATGCCTTGCACAGAGAGTCCTCTCACTTTTGATTTTCCTCTGATAGCTTATATACAAGGTGATGTAGATACCTGCACCACCAACATCATCATCCAATTCCGTTTCGGATCATCGTCATCACCCTAATCATCATCGTTATTATTATTATATGTATTTTAATCCCCTGTGCCTGTAAGTATATACATGTGTCTCAAGTCGACTTCTATTTTATTGGCTTCTAATTTTTCTAAAACAAGTGAGAAATCTTTTCTTGCTTTTTCAACAAAAAAAGAAGAACCTAATAAAATTCCTCGGCTGGTTAAATTAGAAAAATTCAATTTTATCTTGATTTTTTTTCTTTTGATTTTCTATTACCGGTTGATAGATAAGCTGCAAGTTTTGATTTAGAATTTATACCTCATTTAATTTTTTGAACATGCCAAGAGACAAGTGTAATAACATTACAATGTATTATTTATGCATAAATGCTTTCCTCTCCACACACATCCTCTCTTTATCACACATCATCATAATATTGCATTGTCCGGTATGGTATATGGAAACAGGAGAGACTTGTAGAACAACGCAGTCATTGACGACGCAATAACAATAACATTTTATTTTAAAAGAGGCTTTTTAAAATGTTGTAACATTAGTTGTGTGAAAATTCTCATTTTGTGCTTGTGCCTTTGAGTGTTTCTGTGTGTGTGTGTGCTGCGCCAGTGAGGTTGGGCTGTTCTCCTTTTGCTTTTTTGCTGTTACTGGAACAATTTATTTCAATTTAATAAAAATGTTGCACTATTCCTTCATCCGATAATTTATGGCGTTCTTCGTTCCTTTTATTATTCCTTACTTTTTTTTTACAAAACAGCCTTTAACATTTTGTCGGTTTGTCTATTGCTTAGGTTGGTGGCGCTACAATTTTCAGCAACATAAATATCTGCTACTACATTAATGTGCTAATAATAAAAATTGAAAGATTTTTTTTCTTCCAACCTGAACATGTATCCCCAATCCCCATCTCTACCACCAACACTGGTTGATGGTAACATTGTTGAGCGATAATATGCATAGTGGAACAAGGAGGAGATATTTTATAGATAGTGGGCATCACCATCATCAGCTCCTCTCTGTTCTTTGGAATTAATACACGTTTTTTTCTCCTTCAAGTTGATGATAATGATGATGATTTTTCAAGGTTCAGTGCACAAATCTTTCGCTCACTTGTGTCTTCTTCGTCAGTACCAGCAGCAAAAGGAGTAGATAAATAATAATAATAAAAACCAGTAAGGTTTCCTGTTCGCTCAGAAGAACGCGCAAAAAATATATTGTTCCACTTGTTGTATAGCATGGCATGTAGGTATGTATACTTTTTTCATTGGTGGTGGTGGTTGGCAGGTAGGTGGTTTATATAACATAAAAGCGGGGGCGATACGATGGCTGATCTGATCAGATAGATATTTTATTTAAAAACATCCAACAACTGCAGACACGTTCAACATTGAAAAAACATAAAAGCATCGAACAATTTTTTTTTCTATTTTAGCATGCAATGTAACACAATCTATTATATGGTACAAGTTTTATGCTTGTTGACGTCATCTTACACAACACATCCCTCTTGTAATGCACGCCAGTCTCTCTATCACTCCTCGTTCTTTTTTCTAAAGAAAATTGAAGAGTCAACGCTATAAATAAATCAGATAATGAATCAAATCAAAGTGGTTAGAAGTCATGTTTTTTCCACTTCTTCTTTGGTACTGATAAGAAACTTAAATAAACTCGTGTAATGGTAAGTGTGTTACGTATACATACATACATATTTTTTTTCTGCTACTTCCTGTGCCATACGAAAAAGTCGTTACTGAAATGAGAAATAGTTGTAAATAGTTTATCAGGAAAAGTTCAAAGTTCATAGAGTCAAGTTACACAGTAGTAGGAAAAACCCGTTCCCTGCAGGGACGATCTTAAGTTGGAGGAGAAACGAGGAATGTTTGAAAGGCAGAGATGATGAAATCGAAAATAAAATGAGAATACGATGTGGTGTGGTGAAGTAGTGGATGATTAGAGGTACATATTATATGAGTGTTTATATAAACGATATATGCATTTCTTTTCTTGAAAGAGGAAGGAGCACGCGCTCTGGCTTGCTGCGGCTACAATAAGAATGTTATTATGATAATATTATTCCATCGTATGGATGGATTTTTTCTGTTTTGACGTGAAGCGTATATAATATGTATTGTATATTATGTATTTATGTGTCTACGGGATACGTTGGCTATTTGGCTTTGAGCAATAAATGGAATGATTTTTCAACAAAATGATCCTTTTCTTCGTAAAAGAAAGATGTTTCATAATAACGGGCATTGCAAGGGAAAAACGGGATTGAGAGTGATTGTTAATGTAAAAGGTTGAAAATGAAAGCGAGAGAGAGGTAAAGTAGGAAAAAGTAAAAGGTACACTATATACGCATGTAAGTATGTATATTTGGTATTTGAAAGGATGATGAAGAAGAGAGAAGGAAGTGAAAGGAAAATAGAAGAGAATAAGTTTTTGAAGAGAGAGTAACTTCAAGGCTCTCTAATGAAATGATACATTATTCAGAGGGCTCTTTTCTTCGCCCTTTCTGTCGGCAGTGGTGATGGTTGTACTGGCGGTGGTGTTGTGCAACATTGGGAAATGGATATCTCTCTCTTATTCTCGCTCTTCTTTTCCCGTCAATATAACGAGTGAGAGCAAGCACCCCATCATATCATTCCCATCACCTGTTTCCCTTCTTCTTCGTCTTCTTTGCTCTTCATTCAACATTCAAACATGAAATACACTCCAACATACAAATACCTTGTTAGTTTTCTCATATTTTATAGAGTGTTATTATTCACTTTTCCGTGTAGCGAAAACCAGTCAAAAGTTTATGCTTTTCCTCCAGATAAAAATAACATAATATTCGAGATGAACGAATTGGAAGAAGAAAGGAAGGAAGGGAAAACAAGGGGATATATTTTTTCCTGTGCAATGCGTGTAGTGTGTGTAGTAATGACCGGGGCAACGTGAGAAATGAGCTCTAAAATAAGTCTAGGTGTTTCGTGGTCGCTTGCTATGGTAGTGTTAATAATCTCTGCTGCTGCTGCTGTGTTGCACCCATGTAATACAGTTGGTTAAAGAGCACGAGGCCAAATCAGCATCATACCGCCGCCACCATAGCATTCC
Source organism: Coecobrya sp. COE2 (assembly GCA_027743765.1). NCBI lineage: Eukaryota > Metazoa > Arthropoda > Collembola > Entomobryomorpha > Entomobryidae > Coecobrya > Coecobrya sp. COE2. The sequence goes on along the minus strand of JAHZMV010002702.1, from coordinate 57,566 downwards.
GATTAGCAATGAACTTGGGTGAACTTAAAATGTATCGTCGCACCTTGTATTATGTGCGAGATAGTAGTCAGGGAAATGAAATGGTATGAGCATTCCTTTGGAGTTTAAGGAAGGGAGTCGAATGCGAGCCAGCCAGAGACGTCATAAGGTTCTCTGGTGATATTATTATTGCTATTAAACACGGATAATCACCTTCCAGCGTCAAAACTACGTTCTTGAAAATATGCAAGTACAGATAAGTAAATGTTCCTATTAGAAAATATATGCAGTGTGCGCACGTGTTCTGTTTATATATGTATATATACAGCCATAGTCATCCTCTTGCATAACTACAGTAACTGTGTAGTCTTCTCATCTCATCATAAAAATGCAAGTAGGTATGCTCCCACACAAGGGCGGCGGTGGAGGCCGGTGAAGGAAGACTATGTTAGAGTTAGTAACGCTTTTGATAGTACACTGGTAAAAGGTAGGCAATAACAGCAACCACCCGAAATTTCATACTGCACCAGACGCAGACAAAATCTCCACCACCACCACTGCATCATCATCATGTCATCGTCATCCTTTACGCGTGTTTTAGTGTACGTACGTTTGGCCAAGTACAAGTGCGTGCTCGTGCAGAAGATTGCGTTCAGAGTAACTACATAAAACATACATACGTGTATGCCGACATCCACATTGCCTTTCTCTCTTTTATTCAGCAAACTAGGAGAGCAGCAGGGGTAGTGCTATTATAGTTTCACGTGAAAATTGTCTAAAGAAGAAAATGTTCCTTGCAAAGGTAAGCAGCAGCGTAAAGATACTCGCAAACACACCCAGTCAGTTTTGTTGCGGTGAACGCTCCAAATTTAACGTTTATGTTGTGCGGATGTTATGCATGTATGTACGTTGTTGCGTTGCATAGTGCAAAAGTAATGATGACGATGATATGCCGACCTCTAGTGAGGACGGGCATACAGACCAACGCACTGTTTCTAAGTTAGTTGGACGATGGAATAAATGTAGAACTATGAATGTATGTATTCTTTTAAACAGACTCCCTCAACACAACATCTTCATTCACAAGAAGAATGTACTCTCGTTACATGGTATCCTACTTACATCCTTACATTTACATCTTTCTACCACAGACTACGTGAACAAGCCTGCCTGTCTACGTTTACTGGTTTGTTGGAATATGACTTGCAAACTGTACCACAAGCCATCACAAGCGGAGAAGCAGTCCATGAACTTGTTTCGTAGTGCACACGCTGAAAAAAATAAAAGTGCAACTTTGATGCAATTTCGTACGATATTACTTACATAATATATATGAGTGTATGTAGGATAAACCCATTTAATATGCAAAACAAAGATTCTTTGTCTGCATGCGCTCACAAAGCCACATCATCCCAGTCAAATATTTTTGTACACTTTAATTTCTAATTAGTCGATTGCTCTCTGATGTATTATGAGTAAGCGAGCATTTTTAACGAGATGTTTAATATGCAAATAGGAATATTTAATATTCTTTCGATAAAGTAGACGATAAATTTTCCCCTTTGACAATAAAAAAATGCATTCTCCTCTCGATCAACCAGGACTTTTACCACTTTACTTATAAGTGATCAAAAATGTGAGCTAAATGAATAAAAGAGGAATCGTCCAATCTCTTTGATGACAGCACGTAACATTCGTGTATACATAGGCCACTAATGAAATTATTTGCTAAACGACATAAAGGAATGGGAGACAGAGAGAGAAAAGGTAATCAGCATGATAAATATCGAGTATGCATGGATGCTTGCTTAAGTATTGTGCACACTTTCGTTTTTACATTTTACAACTGATCATGGTAATGATGATGATCTCTGATTTTCCAACAACTTGTATATAAGTTTTAATACAGATAAAACATAAACAGACAAAACGCAGCACCAATACATAGCTTTCTAGTTGTCTATCTCCCTGCCTGTCACTCTCTCTGTCTGTTTTTTTCCAGTTCGTTCCTCTCATTTGCCTTCACCCTTCTGTTCTGCTTCTTTTCTCATCCCATCTTATAATCGTTTTGCTTTACTCTTGTATGCATGCATGTTGTTGTTCCCAACAATAGCTGTACATATGTAAATACATTTATACATTTGGTACACATCGCTAAAACTAAAATACTGTAAATTTGAATCTTGTCTGTCTTTCATAGTTTTCAACTACCACCACCACCACACGCCGATTGTTTCCCTGGTGAGGCTTCACCTTTTAGGTAAATTAGGATTTCCTTGAATCAAGGCCTTCTTGTCTTGATTGACAGGGGTATAGGTTAACTACTCACTCACTTGCTCACTCTCTGAACATAAAACCTATCTGACAAGCTTATACCCGAGTGTGCTGTGTAAGTACATATTATTTACCTATGTAAGCATTTTTTGTTGTGCAATATTTTCACATTTTTATTTTTAAAAAAGATTCAAAGGATTTCAGTCAGCTTCAACTCATTCGCTTAAAATAGTATTACGAAATGAATACAATATTTTACTGGTAACGGTTGTCGTACTTGTTTCAATCATTACAAAGCATATATACGTACGCAGACCTTCATATTTCACAAAAGTGTATGCAGCAAAATTTTAAATAAATTCTACGTCTACATTATGCATGGACGCAAAACACATGCATGTACTTTCCCTGCGTTATTGCCTACAACGAGCCAACACTGGATTGAGCGAAGTGTAATAAGTTGAAAGAGAAAGAGGCAGCGAATGTGTACAAACTGATGCATTATTTAAGAAGAAGATGGTAAACAGCGTGTTCTGTTGTAGCAAAACGCGACCATCACCTCCATTCCAAACAGGCTTTGATCATGATGATGATTATCATTATTATTGTGATCATTCCATAAGTTTATCATTTATTTCCTTTTTCCTTGCTTATGCAACATTTCAAATAGGACAAAAGCTGGATGAAGTGTATCTATATGCTTATCGTTGTAATAAGTTGAGTTTAAAATTCTTTTTCATTCCTCTGCTATCTTCGTAATATCGTTAGTAGGAAAAGCGAGCGAGAGAGAGAGAGAAAGCATCAGTGAAAAACGTAGAGGGCACAAGGCAGAACATGCTCTGTTTTTGTTTCTCTATCTCCCTCACTTGCTTCATCTCCAGAGTATTGAATAAATTATAATGACAAGTGTATATATTAAAAGCGTCCATGTCTACTTCTTTCTGTTTTCCTTAAATTTTACATCAGGGATCAGGCACGAGATACCATACATCTTTATACTCTAGCAGAACGACTCTTGCATGGTTGGCATACACTCTATATAATATTATACACCAATAATTTTACATTTTTGAAAAACATACCCGTCATTATCATCATCACCATAATCATCTTATAAATTTGAAACATAATTCGAAAAGAAGAAAGGAGAAAATAATTTTTTTTAAATCTTCCTTTTCATTCCTTCGTGGAATTGAAACCTTGCAAAAAGAAAAGGAAAATTTTCGTATCATATTAAAGTTTGAATCAAGTTAAAGAGAATGGAGTAAAGCGAAACTTTTTATCTTTTCCTCTGTCTCCATTATTATTACACATTTTTAATATGCATCTTTCTTCTTTTTGAAAGAAATAAATTCGCCAGTTCTTCTTCTTGACTTTCACTTGAAAAAGTTAAAAGATTGCTTCAATAATAACAATGATGATAATGATAAAATGGTAATGGTAATGAACAAAAGGAATTCAAAGAACTTCACCATAATTATTATTATAAGTTGCTGAGAGAGAGAAAAAAAAGAAGATTGTATCATTGTCATCATCATTATTTTTATCATCTTCACTTCCAGTTCAAATTTGTAGGTTGAGTAAAAGCAAGAAAGTACTGAAGGTAGCAAGTATATTAATATCCTTTGTTCTGTTTTGTTCTGTGACCAGCGAGACAGACCAGATCATAATACTAAGATACAGAAAAACGGTACTCTTTCGCCCGTACAGTTTTTGCCTTCTTCGCTGTGTCCTTTTACCCATGAATTATGCATTAAATAATATAAGCAGTAAGGATGATAACGTTGATGATGATTAAAGAAAGGAGAAAAAAGGACAGAAAGAGGATAACGATGACAACGATAAAAGCAGGCTTGCATGTCTATGACAGTAGTAAAAGTGATACGTTTCTTTCACTATAGTAGTATCAGTATCAACATCCTCATTGTCATCATCACTAACACATTTCCCATCATAATCATTAATATTATTATTAAAGCAGCGTAAGGTAGCTAGCTTTATGTGAATTCCTGTGTCTATCCGTCCGTCTTCGGACACCATATATTCGAAAACAGTTTGACATTTTCAAAAACAAAAATATTTTTTATCAATAGATTAGCAACGATACATGCCATTAATAAGAATAGTCCTGGGCTTCAGAATACGTACAAAGGGTAAAAAAACTTAAATATCTATGCTACATTATGTACTACCACTACAGCAACTGTTCCTGTAGATCTGTTCTTTTACGTTGCCTTTCCTATATTTCGATAGTTCCGTTTATTGTTCCATGCATTATCATCGTCATCAGTGCCTTTCAACAGAAGCCGTTTTCAGTAGTATCCTACCTGCTAGCTGCCCATTCAAACTCTTCACTTTCCCCTTGTCCTCTTATACTTTCTTTGCCAGATACCAGCCCTCCTTTCAACTTTCTTTTTTCTTCTTTATTGTCAAGAAAAAAATATAAAGATTAGAAGAATGAGTGAATGACATTGTTCTACTACGTACTCATGTTCGTATATGTCCTATAAGTAGTATTACGCTAAGTATACTTTTAAGAATATCCCAAGAATTTTTTTCCTTTTCCTTGTTGTTCTTGGTAATAATAATGATAATAATAAGGAGTAATATACCTTTCTCAAGAGGTGCTTCTCCTCTCGGCCTTGGTCTTTCCTTTTCTCTCTGTTTGTACTTGCTCATAGCGAACTTTTTTTTCTTGAAAGTTACACAAGTTGACATTAAATTGTTCGCGTATAAAAAGGAAAGAGAGAGAGAGAGAGAGAAGACGGCAAGGGGAACAAGAAGCAACTACTGATGATGATGGCGATGACGATGAAAGACTTTAATTGTGACCTCTCATTGTTACCACCACCATTCCACTACACATAACTAGAGAGCTGGCTGGCAAGCCCAATGAGTTTTTTTCTTCTTCTCGGTGCTCGGCACACACTTTCTGAAAGAGAAACTTTTCCTGTCAGATTTTTTACCCGTTTTGCACGCTAACAAAAAATCAGAAGGAGGGAAAAAAGAAGAAGCTGCTGTGAACTGTATATCTTATATCATTATTATTATTACAACTGCTACTTGAACGACCGCCACTGCTTCTGTACAACTTTCTCTAATTTTTTCGGTATGTATATTTATGTGTGGGTTTGATAGGATAAAGGAGAAGTGGGAAAGAAAGAAGAAAAAATTTGATTATATAGTAATAATAATAATTCTGTAATGCCACTACTATGACTGAAGAGATTTCCTTAGAATTGCTTGCGATTTTATGCTTTTGTTCACATCCAACAGCAGTAGTAGCAGTGGTGGTGCTACTACTTTCCTCTACACTGTGACTTTTTTTGTTAATCTGATTCTGTTCTGAGAGTCTGTCTGTGAAAAATAAAATGGGCAAAAAAGTAATCTCTTTTTCGAGCAAACTTTTTCTGAATAGGATATATCACACAACTACTTCTGCTGGAGAAGATCGGGACAGAGAGAGAGAGCGGAAAAAAAGACAATCAACTTTTTTATCGTTATATTTTCCCTTTTCTGGTGAAGTCAAAGTAGTAGTTGTAATTCTATAATTTGTATAGCTACCACCCTGTTAATACGGCTAACAGAAAAATGAATATGCATAAGGAAGCAGTTGAATAAAGTGGTATGTATCCATGGATGATGATATTAGCAAGCGGTAGTATTATTATTGTCGTCTACTGCCCGGGTATTAGTTACGTATAACATTCCAGGGAATATATTGTTTTAAAACTTTTATACGTTATTATTATTATAGATAGATACGAGATAGATGGATAGGTCATAAAAAGTTTTCATTCCAATTCACTCTCCCTGCTTCACATGCCTATACATCGGTAAACGAGCGTCTCTGTTCTCCATGGCCATTTAAAAAACCCTTGAATGGATGAATTGGGAAAATGAGCAAGTGACGTTATTGCTCCTTCTCTTCCGTTAAAATGTCCCTATAACATGCACGCCTGCATAGTGCAGTCACCAGAGAGCCCATTCATCCACACGACACTCACATACACACTCCAACAACATAACACTACTTTATCAAGTCAAAAGTACGGAAATAAAAAAAGAACGGGGGAGGATGATATTAAACTGGGATAATTAAGCGTAATTAATTCTCTTTTTAATTGTCCTCCTCCTCTCTCTCTCTCTGTCTTTTTTTCTCGAAAGGAACGACAACGACAAAGCTTCAAGAAGGAAAAAAGAAGGAGACAACTGTGTACTGCAATCTTCTTTTCTTCTTCTATACACAAAAAACGAATGCCATACCAATCCTCCTATATCCCACCAATCTTCATGATCATGATGCTTATGGTATTGCCACAGGAAGAGATAGTACATCGTCTTGTCCCACTGATGAGTATTACTGTTATAAAATATGGAAGAAAATGCAGGGGGTATTAACCAAGTCAATACTCTTTCTTTTTGCCCAGATGGCATTCTCAATGTAGTAGCACCATATTTTACAATAGTGCCACATTAGTTTCATTGTAATCATCGTCAGCAGCAATAACGCAGAGAAACAGATGTGTACTAGCAATTATTATTGCTAGTCCTTTACCTTAAAAAGAAAAGATGCCTTAAAAATACCTACTTGATATGTATGTACAGTTTTGTTTGACGTGGACATGATGATGTATCAAAACGCCCTTGAGGTTTTCATGATTTTTTCTCTTCGGATTTCCTCCTCCGCCTTCTTCTTTTCTCAACAGAGGCCTTGGTTTTTGTTCCTAAATGAAACACAGGATTTCTACTAGAATTTTACCGGCCATCATATCATCAACCAGAGTAAACGATGGATGGACTGATGAGCTTCATGATGGATTTCCCGCACAAGAAATCTCATCAAATCGAGATATGTGTGTGTTGTGCCCGTCTACTCATTTCCAATTTTTTTCTTGGGTAAAATAACGAATTTATGAAACCCTGTGCATTTCACAGTAGTTTGGTTGTCTGATAAAACGCCTTTTTCCTAGCTGGAGTGGCAGCCAAGGAGAGTGAATCTATTCGACATGTTCCCTACAAATTTCTCATTATCGTCTTGTTTTGGATGTTTTAAATGTTTAGTTCGTTCCACTCAAGTTTTCAAGATGATATGTTTCTAATGGAGAATCAATGGTGCTAATAAATAATAATACTATTTTTTGTACAGAGAAAATACTTTCAGTCATTTAACAGTTAGAAAACTGGTAATCCAGCAGGCTAAAAAATTATGATGAAAATGCGAACACATATTTTAATGCGTATACAGCAACAACATGGTCTACAGACAGACAAAATATAAAAAAACCAAGAGAAAAGAGACGACACCACTGTCACTCTTGTAAATTGGATTTCTGTCAAAACTTCCAAATCCTCGTCGTGCTTGTTCAAATTACTTGTTTTTCATCATTATTACTATTTTGTATTTGCTGTTTATTTCGATTACAGCTACACGTCAAATATTTCCCCATTGCTCTCTAAACGCAACAAAAATTAGTTACTTGTTAAACCAAAACATCAAATGTGATTGTATGTTCTTTTTACAAAATCTTTACATTGTTCTTCAAGTACCATGGGAAAAAGCTTGGGCAATGCAATAGTTGTAATATTTAACAATATTCTAGCCAAAGCTATAATAATCAATCACATCGATATGAGGATTTTTCTCCATGTTGATCTACAATAGCCATTGTCGCTATAATATATGCATGTAGCAAAGCCAAATAAAAAATAGTTTGCAATAACCTCACACTCAACAGCATTATTATTATTACCAATATACGCAGGAGGGAAATGAAATGGTTCTTCTGATATGCCTGGTAAAATGCCATTGTACACACCGCAATTATTCATCTGCACAATTGCTCTTTTTACACTGATGAAAAACGGTATTGTCGTTCTAATAACATTGCATATTCATACTGCTGCCACCATCACTGCACAGTCTTTTATTATATGATATACATTCGGATGCAGGAAAGTAATAAAAAAATATATATCGAGTCATCGAGCCGACTGACTAACAATGACATTCATTCTACATATTTGATGTTTCCAGAAGAAGAGAGGAGCTCGATCCAGAAATAAAAATGCACGTCTTCAATCCACAAATTTATGAACAATCAGAATGGATGGTGATATAAAAAAAGTTTATCCGTCAAACATTTTTATATTATGTTTGCAGCATGTATTTTCATACGGAGCCAAAAAAAATAAAACAAAATCTGTCTGAAGGAGGAAAATAAGAAAGACGAGAGAGAGAGAGCGAATGAGCGAGAGAAAATGTATTATAATATCCCATTGGCCATTATATTACACATGAATAAATGTCAACGTTAACAATATCATGAAAGAGAGAGAGGAGTAAAAAATACGTAATATTATTATTGTTATTATTATTAGCATTATGTATGCATGCATACCTAATACATTGGTTGTATGAAAGCGTAGACACTCATAAGTTGGTATGTGTGTATCCATGACTTTACCCATTTATTATGCATATATTTATTATTAGAAATTTATAAATATGTATGAAGACGATGAAGAAGAGCTCTCTGGAGCTCTAACAAGGGAATGCGGTGCCCTCTAAAAAATTACTTTGTTGCACTCATTTTTTTCATTCGTTCATTCATTCTCTCACTCTCTTTCTCGCTGACTTTCCCAAAGAGGAAAAAATATGCATATTGGGAATTATTGCTCTTTGGAAAGTTTTTTTCTTCACTTTTTCATTCTCCAATTCTCCTTCGTCATGTTGTTTCTTTTCTCCTCGTCGTGTTGTGGTGGTGATGGTGCTGCTGCAACTATTATTATTGCTAGACTACTGCTGGTTTATGTTATAGTTAACCACAGCGACTTGACTCCCTGAAAAAATTTTTATTTTTGCTTTTGTCGCTTGATAATGGTTTTTAATATAGTGATGGTATATCGCATTGGTATTTGCTTATTGTCACAATGCAGCCGGATAATGATAATATCATGCACAGGATCTGGTGAAATTGAAGTTTTTGAGCCAATAACATAACAAGGAAATACAATGATGAATCATATAACAACTGAGAAACAGTAGAAAAAGTCGTTCACCGTTAATATCAGTGTTTTGGGGTAAAAGGGGAACATTGTCGCTGTGTGGTCCTAGATATGTATATAGGTATATGAATAACAGTTTTGCATAAAAAATATACATTTTTTCTAAATCATTTTAAAAGAAAATTACGTGTGCACATATTATTATATTCCAGAATGCTGCTGCTGTAGCTCTAGGAGAAATATACAAAAACCCATTTTTTTTATCCCTGACACTTTTTTGCTCCCACCTTACCCTTTGGTAAACTTGACTTTGTTTATATAAAATGGTTTTATCGTTGGATTTGAATTGTCACCGGTTCTGTTTTCCCTTGTTGTTTTTGTTATTATTATTATCGTATTAATATTAGTTATGTTTGTATTAAATAAGCAAGTCAAGAAGGGGAAAAGGTCTGGTTTCTCTTTCGATGAAAAAAAAGTTGAGCAGGTATTTTTGCTGTGAACATTTTTTTAATATTAGAAAAAAATATTGTCCTTATCCTATTTACAGGGACAAATTTATTAAAATAATATCAGCAGAAAAAATAGGAATAGAGACAGTAAGAAAAGAAAGAAATAATTCCAATTTTATTCTAAACGAACAAGCAGAAAAAAATGAGAAGCTGAAGAAGAAAAAAGATAAAAAAGAATATATAATAATAATAGGGGTTTTTACACAGGATTGAACGAATAAGATGACAACGACCAGGAGGTGAAATGAATGAAACGAAATGAATTCTGGCAATAATAAGAAGATGAGAGAAAAAACTTAAGTGTTGTTGGAGTCGTCGAGTGTAGCAATATTATCTGGAAAAAATGTGCTATGTCTGTGGTGTTGGTGGTGGTTGCTTGGTTAGAGAGAAGCTATAAGATGAGAGAAAAAAGTTTTCCTTTTTTGAAAAGTCAACTTGTCGCAGCATTTATAAATTCTCATTTCCAGTATACATTTTACCGTAAAAATATGCATAATATGAAAATTTACGCGAGGAGAAGAAGAAATAGAGGAGGAAACAGAAGAGAAAACGACGATTCACTCACTCATACACACACGCACATATTCACAGGAGAAGAAGTAATAACAGGATTACTTTCATTTTTTTCCTTTTTTTGGTAACGGCGGTGTCGCTTGCTTGTGTGAAGAAGAAGAAAAAAATGTTAGAAAAGAAGGGAAACCAGAACGAGAGAGAGAGAGTTCTAGACAATCAACAAATTTATAACCCATTGGAGAAGAGAAATATGACGAGTGGAATCTGCTTCTTCAGCGTCACTGCTACTATTATTCTCTTTTATTATGGCTCCCTTGCCGTTTTGACAAAATTAATTTGCAACAACAGAAGAGCGAGGCTGACTGAGTGAGTAAAGAGAGGAGACCGAAGAAGAGATGAAAATGAGAAAAGTGGAAATAGGAGCAGTTCAACCAGATATGCATTGCATTACGTATACTTTCTTGGTTATAAAAAGGGTTTGTCATTTGTAAATCATACCGATTTTATGTGATAATATATGCATACCTACATACATAATAGCTCCCATGTATGTTTCTACTCCACAGTAGAAGATACGTATAATTATACAAAAAAAAGTATTTTTTGCTTTACACATCCTTTTAACTACATTGTCCTGTTCCATGTGTATAAACTGTAAGCTTATACATATTACTTATATCTCTCCTCCTTAATAAAAGAATGTACACGATTTCCTTCTTTAAATTGGTTTATTGTCAAGGCAACCAAGTAAAGACGATATCTATGCCTATGGTTTCCATTGCCTTGGTTTTTGTGGGTGCAGGTTGAATACATACATCACAAGTTATTTTACTACAGGTATTGACACTTAAAAGAAAAGACACAATGGTATCATGTGAATCCATCGCAACAGCAAGAGGAATTTCACAAGTGTGGGCTAAGGTAAAAACGAGAAAATATAGTGGAGCGATTTGTAGCATAATATTATGTAGCGTGAGCAAGTAAGTAACCCTTCACTCGACTTTGGAGATACAGAATGAGCGATTGAATCTTCATTACATTTTGTTTTCCTGTCTGTTTTATCGCCAACATTAACATTTACTCTTACTATAGGACCAAGTAAAAATTCTATGGTGACTGGTGATTGAGAAACTTACTACATTCGAGGCGGCTAGCCTTTTAACATTATTATTTGCTCAATAACGTGATGATGATGGGCGAAAGAAAGGACAACAAATAACAACAATAGCTCACAAAAAATAGGATATTCCTTCCTTAGTAATTACCACCAAAATACAGTATCCTTTTAGCAGACGGACATTAATACCACCACCACAACAAAAAAATCAAAGTTAAAAGGATGCCGACCGACGACCCATCATAAAAGAACATGTTCCTTTTCATTTCTTTTTCATTTTTTAAGTTAAAAATAAAAAAGAACGAAAGCTTCTAAGCAGTTGTAGATTACTATACATTGATACACTAAAAAGTGCATAACCTCGGAACGAAAAAGAGTTAAGCGAAAATCCCAAATTGCCCCAGAAAGTTTTGTGTGCTGTTTGACCTGGTAAACTGGAGTATTAAAATAACCCTGATATTACATGAGCATCACACCAAACAATATAATAGCATAACAAAGAATATTACGTATTATATCTTTTTGGAATACATATTGCATGTTTGTGTTAGCTAATAATAAAAGTATGTTTTTTTCTGTCTCGCAGTAGTGCAAGCATTATTTTCCACCGTACATATGTCTCCCATCAACGAAGACAAGCCATTTTAAGGGAGTTTATAAAAAAACGACTGCTACAGCAATGCAGCGGCACTAGTAGACAATGAACTTGTTTTGCGCAAATTATAATGTAATGTAAGAACGACTGTGTCATCATCACAGCAACAATCTCGTCTCCTTTCATTTTTTACTCCATGAGACCAAAGCACAGAAACTTACTTTTAACTTAAAGCGTTTCATTCCTGCAGATTTTTTTGCATAAAAATATCTAGCACGCTGTCGTTGCTACTTACTGCTGCCCTTAACAAGCAAATTATTATATGCATATTTTTATAACTAGAATGGTTATGTTTGAACAATGCAGTGGATTGTGCATTGTGAATGACTTGCTGTGAAAGATCAGAGAACTACATGAAATAATATTGCTTACTCATTCCTTAACAAGGCAGATCACAACGTCATATCGTTATCACACTGCACTGCACTTCTATTTTTGTTCAACCACCACCATGTCAGTGCATCATCATTCTGCATCTCAAAAATATTCACACAACAAGGCACACACGCACACCATTATCATTCTTCACAGACTCAGACCAAAAGTGGAGGAAAACTTCCGCAACAACAAGTTTAAAAGTGAGCAATTTTCAAGTTATGCAGCACACTGCACATTGATGCATTGCATTTTTATCTAGCAGAGGAATGGTAGTTGTGAGTAAAATAAAAGTGGTTTTGTCTGTGAGTTGAGCTTGAGCTACAACTATTACAACAACAACTACCACTCCACTTCACTCTTGAACTCTAGCAAGAACAAGTAGTCGTAGCGGTGGTGGTAATAATAACAGTTGTAGTGAGAGTGTGCGAGGGAAAAGCCCATTTTACAACTTTACTCACTCGGACGAAAAAAATAGAGATGAAGATGTGCATGTGGCTTACTTACTTACATAAGCCATTGTACATGTTGTGTGCACTGCAGTATTACTGTAGTTTACATGTAGTATTATTAATATTCTTATTATATAATGCCATCATGAAACCAAGTAATGATAATATTAATATTATTAGAGTCTAAGGACGCTGTTATTATATTTCTTGGTTTCATATATACCGATTGTCGCATCATCGTCACCATCAAGCTCATCTTTTTCTTTCTTTGAAATCCGTTTGAAGCAAGTTCCGTTGCATTACTTACTATTACAACCACCCACCCACCACCGCTGCACTGGCACATCGTTGCAGTGCAGTTTTCAGTAGGACACGCATTATTTCATCCTCGTTGTCTTCTTGCTCTAGTCTTCTTTTGCCTCGTTTACATGATAATAACCGTACTTGTGCTGAGTTGAGGAGAGAGCAAGTTGAATGAATACATTATTATGCATTTTATTATGTATATGCGTGGAGAAAGAACTTCAGTTGCTCCACTGCCTCTTCTCTCAAAACTTGAATGCATGCATGTATTATGCAAGGGAGCACGAGCGAGGAAGAGAGAGAGAGAGAGAAAACGGAAAAACAACCGGACAATGGAATATGTGGGATGATGATGATGGTGTTCTCCATCTCTCTGTGTTTCGACTTGCACTGCACTTTAAGCTTTTGTACGATGTGATGGTGGTGAAGTGAAGGAAACCAGTAGACAGACACTCACAAAAATAATCATTTATGCAAGCTCGTCTCTCCCTCTGTCTTCTCGCATAAGATCTTGACCGTCTAATAAAAAATACCAAGGCATGGTCGCTAGACTGTGGTTTGAACTGAACTTGACTGCTTATGCTAACAAAATTGCATACGACTACTAAATAGACTGCATACATCCCATCCTAGCAGTTGGACAGACCATCGAGAAGGGCAAAGACTTTATGTTCGAGGTGTTGTTCCCATATTAAAATATGCATAATATACATCCATGCGTCATACATTCATATAAGGATTATGCAATGCATTTTACATTTTAGGGCACATATATTGTACATACATACATACTAGGACAATTGCATGTTGCACAATATGAAAATGGAATCAAAATGATTAAGCTCTATACATACGTCGCCTTTCTCTATGTGTGTACCCCATGTAATTTCAAGTCTGCCGTGATGAGTGAGCGTATAAATGAGCCATTAGGAACTGCAGCAAGGAAATTTGTGCTTGTCTGTAAAAGTGGCACAATTACGAAGTTAGCTGAGAACTGCCTCTAGAAAGTATACACTAAAGAAGATAAAACAAAAGTTTAAAATAATGAGGATGATCCAGTCATGTGGTAACGGAAAATGTTATCCGATCCCCATTGTACAAGTGCAAGCCGGTTCTGTTTGTCCTCATCTCGATTTCAAATCGTTCAGTCAAGTATTATGATCCCTGCATAATGTGTAACATATTTGAAGTAATTTTTGATACAAAATAATATACATTTTCTTCCTCTTGTTTAGTAGAAATTTCATTTAAAATAAAATTCTAGCTTTCCCCACTGTCATATTTCCACTGCTGTGTAGGAAAGGCTGCATAACGTGGATTACATGAGGATGAGACGGCAACAACAGAATGATAGTTTTTTTATGAACTCATCTTTCTTCCTCCTCCTTGGATGCACTTATGCCCCACATTATTATCTGTATGTGCGCATAATCATGATGATCATCATCGTCATGAAACTGGCTGCAAAACAGCATCATCATCATAATAATAATGCTCGTCGCCTTCCACCGTGTTCAGCCACAACATAGCAAACACAGCAGTGCTTTCTTGATGCACATCTGGCGATGGTGGTAGTAGTCGTGGGTGATATTCTAGCTTGGCATGCTGTATATATGTATATATGTTTATAGGTAGTTGTGTGATGACGTTATTATTTGCAAATGCGTACAGCATCTATGTACGTTTTAGAACCAACACTGCCACCGGTTTTTGTCATTAAAACAGCGAGAAGATGGAAGTAAAACAGCTGGTTGTGCTTGCTACGTCAGAAAAACTGGTTGTTGCAATTTCGCTGTCAAATTGCACAACTTCCACTTGCACTTTTTTTTCTGGACCGACCGCTTTCTCCTTTTCATTTTTTAAGGGTCACTTAGTCAATCAAGAGCAACGCAGGCATTAGTAGTGACCAAGTCAATATTTCCATGTGGTGCTGTACGCATGACTGGAGTGAAACTGGAATTTTCTTTAATACTTTCTTTCTCCATTCAAATTCATCTCACTGAAAATGTGAAATGAACTCATAAATTTTCATTTTGCATATATCCCCATCAACAAACCATACCGAACTAACAAGAATCAAATCAAGACATTTGCTGAACCTTAATGTAGAAAACTGATAACTGTTTGAAATGAAAAGTTTATATATCAGCGGTAATGAAAATAAATAATATTATGAGGGAAAACCGATCTGTTTGTAAAAGGGAAATGGGTGGTCTT
Organism: Coecobrya sp. COE2; assembly: GCA_027743765.1. NCBI lineage: Eukaryota > Metazoa > Arthropoda > Collembola > Entomobryomorpha > Entomobryidae > Coecobrya > Coecobrya sp. COE2. Next base: position 42,164 of record JAHZMV010002702.1, on the reverse strand, counting down.
AAAGTACGTAACACGGTATAAATACATATTATCTGGCTCTTCTCCCAGACATCCCTTATCATCGTCATCGACTTTTTCAAAACGCTACATTTTACATTACTTAGTTGGTATTCCTCATATTATTTATTCTCATTGAAAATTCTACTTTATGATGGGCATTAGAACAACAGCGAAGAGGACAAAGCTTAGATATATTTGATATACCTATACACAAGTCACAATCTGTATGATTCCAGTAAGTGGGGCGTATTTGTAACAAACGCTATGAAACTGACTTTACCTATAGAATTGCTGACTTTTGGTGGTGCGGCGGTGGTGGTAGTTGAAGGGAAAGACAATGAATACCATTTATATTACTTATTGATGCGCTCCCACCAGGAATTCTGGTAATAATTCGTAATGGTAATAGTAATACAGGAGCATCACCAGTAATATTAACATCGAGCATGAGCAAGCCACAAAAAGCAAAAACATTGGAGAAGAAGCTCTGATATTTATTATATGATATGCAGCTATGTACATTGCACAACACATACACAGACCATTTTGCTCATTGTCAGTAGAGAGGCAACGAGCCAGCTAATCTGCCTGTCAAATTATCATTATATTTCATACAAGTCAAGTTTTGTTCAACGAATGAATGAGGTAAAAAATAGAATATGGGAAAACATTACTAATATAATAGTGCATATGTATATATATACGAGTAGTAAGTGAGCATGATAAAATTATCCATCTACTGTCTATCAAAAATAAATATTGTTTAAAATTTCTGGTCCGCCGCTGCTTTTACTAATGTTCCACCATATCGTACCACAGCCAACCATCAAACTGTGTGTATACATGGATACTTAATTCATTTGCGTCATGTGAGAGTAATCCGGACAAGTCATTACCACAGAGGAAGAGAGAGAGGAGGACGCTATTTATTTATGCAACGAATCCAACACCAGGGACAAAAGACAGGGCGCATTGATCTGTCACTTTTTCGCATTAAATAACAAACTATTATTTTTATTATTTCTGATATATGACAGTCAATACTAATGAAACAAAAAATAGGAATGAGAATGAAAAGAGAAGCATCCTTGCATAATAATAAACAAAAAATATTATATTTAATAAAAATAAATGGACGGGAATACAGGAATACAATACTTGAGAGAATAGTTTCAATATCATAAAGTCGTTACATTTTATGTGTAAACTCATATTATTATCTCATATCTTTTCTCAGCCGAACCATAAATTCAATGTTACTTATCCGTCACTGGCCGAAATCGGAATGGGGAATGAAAGCATACTTATCTGTACATCATGTGTACTGTGTATCACCCGATTTAAAATTCAAACTGAAATAAAATAAATGTGCCACGAAGGAATCAAAGTAAGTTCCTTCACACAACAAAGGCTTTGCCAACATGAAATTTGAATATTCATCTCTCTCCCTACCCTTTTTTCCCTCTTTTTGGCGTCCATTTTCTCTACTGAACGCTGCAGGAGCCCAGTTCAAGAATACACTAAGCAAACAGGATTAAAACTTGTGCAAAATTCTAACTCTCTTGTATCGAACGTAATCAAGGTATTCTTAAAATACACAAAGATGGTGATGTGATGGTGACAATAATACTCTGGATAAGGAAGCTCAAGTAGTTCAGATCACGTACGATTTGCCAGTAGTAAACATATTATGAAGCAATAAAGCAGCAAACAAATAAAATACGTGGCAGCATTTTCTCACTCATCCTTCCCAACATTTATCTATCTCAACATTGACAAAGCTCCGTCTGCTCGTCCTTCTAACGACATGTACAACAACCGTGAATGCAGATAGATGCATAGACAGAAAGAAAAACAATGGGCGATATATTTTTTGCACCCCGTCTTTGTTTCGTTCATCGGTTCATCGTCTCTTTTTACCCTTGCAGTAATGCAGGCATTACCATCGCCGCCACCACCACCACCAAAATGCAATGGTAATAATAAATAAATAAGCATGTCGTATTATATGGATTCGTGTGGATTTTGTGTGTAAACCTCATTCACTGCAGCAGCTTCAGAGATAAATGTACGTATAAACAATACTTACTCTTTGGTGAGTAAATCCACACCAAACCAGAGAGAGTGTGTGAGTGACTTACGGTAGATCGGTGCTAAAGCAAGTTACTCAAACTCTAAAAAGTAACATGCCACAAAAACAAGAAGAAAAAATGATTCCTTTCTGTTCACTTTGCTTCTGACAATCTAATCGTGCTATCTGTTATCCATATAGTATATGCACATATTATGCACGTATGCGTATGGATGAATCCTCTGTGATCCCGATCTCCCCTGTTTTTTAGAAAAGAGATAAAACTGCATTGAAAAACACATGCATGAAATTTTATGATCTGCATATTATATGATACGTTTTGTGCTATGGAGTAATGTACTTATCTATTCGAAACAATTGCGTTTCGCTGAGCCAAAACAGAGACAAGTTCAAAAAAGAAGAAATAAATATATTTGCTGCGCGAGTCCATAAAAAGTATCATCATATTGTATCATATCATAAATACGGGACGATGCATTAGAAAAACATAATAATAGCAGGGAGACAAGGAGTCAGAGAGGGACAGAGAGAGAGAGGACACAAAAAATGGGAAACGACATCAGAGACAACAAGAAAAAGCGGAGCATCTCACTGCCATGATGCCACCGACGACGACGACATCGGCAAAACACAGTAGCAAACAACAAAAATAACAATAGTAAAAGCCATACATTATGTTAAATATATACATAGCTATAGAAGCTCTGTAAATTTTATACATATTTAAGTGCATGGAGTGCAATAAGTTTAGTTACTTTACACGTACATGCATATTATGCATGCATCTATATTTTTTGCAGTCAGTCAACCAAACGGCAACCCTTTTCTTTCTCTCTTCTCTGCTCCGTCTCTTTTTCGTCGTCGTGAAACGCAAGTGAGTGAGTGAAGTTCATTCATTCATACATTATCTATTTATGCCTCTTTTTATGCTCCTTCTTCTTGGTCGGGATGGAAAATGCAACCCTTTCTGATGATCAGAATCATGATGGCGAGTAGTGAGTGAAATGAGAGAGAGAGCGTTCAATTCAATGAAGGAGAAATGGAATATATAAAGAGAGCTGTTTTGCATTTTCTTACTGTTTATGCAGATACAATAACAAGGGAGATCGAACGAAATGCTTCACTCATAATAATAATATTATGCTTGAACAGCAAGCGACCAAGCAGCAGCAGTAACCCTTTTATATAGCCATATTGAGCTCTAAGTAAAGAAGAGAGAGAGAGAAATGACGACGATACGCACTCTGCCAAAAAATTTATCCGGCCATTTATACATGTATCTATTTTTCATGCTGCGCTGCTGTTATATAGTGTGATGTAAAGTGGCATGTTGATCACACCACCATACCATCAAAACAATTCTAAATACTCTTTTGGTATGTTGTTGTATTTTTTATAATACCTATATTTTTTTCCTATTCGCCCCACAAACAACAGCAGTATAGTAACAAAAACATCAAAGCAGTCAGCTATCATCATCATAAATGACGGCCCATTACCTAGTTTTTAAAAAGAATAAGAAAAAAATCCATGGGAATCAACTGCTTCCTATCTTGTCTAGTGATAGTGTTGTGTCAAAATGTTCGTCTTTTTTACTCAATCCATTATTTGCATCTTTCTTGTATACTCGTATATTTATATGCATATTGTACTTTCATAATGTTCCAAATATTATTCTCTCCGGGTAATATTTTCTGAAGAGAATTCTTCCTCTCTTTTTCTTTTCCATCTCTCTCTCTTTCTATCTGTCTGTTTACGTATTCAAACTCCATTTCATGCTTATAGCTTCTTCATCTCTGGGTAGCTTTCCCCAAAAATATAATATCTCCCATGTACAGTTTGCTTGCTTTTTTGCATTATTTATTGGTTTCCTCTGGTGATTCAGAGAGAAAAGCAAAAGCCATAATAAAACATGCATACAAAAATACATTCAATATTACAATATTACATGCATACAAGAACAAGAGTCCCGTCATACAGCTAACAAGCTTTTGTAAAGAAGTAAATAATAAACACGCCAATTTTCTTGCCTTTATTTTCACGGATGTCCAGTTAAACATTTCTCAAAAACTACATTACTGAGAATGTACTGTGCTCTGGCTTATGTAATAAGTAAATAGCTGTTTTTTTTACTTTTTAGCTCAATTTTTTTCCTGGAAATTCGTTACTATTTTTTATATAAAATAAATGCAGTCAATCAATGTAGTAATACTGATAGGAATACTGCAGTTCTCTCGTGGTATGGCAACCAGAAGAAAAAATGATTCACACAGTGGCTTCTTTTTTAATCCAATATATGTTTGTTTATAATAGCTACGTACCGTAATATTATGCAAATCAGCGTATTTAACATTCTCCTAAAAACTCTAGCGCATCAGTGCAGTTCAAGCAGGTATGCATAAGTAGGAGAAGACACAGGCGATACATTACTGGAGTGAATGTAATGTTATGACAAGACAAGGACAACACAATGACACAAATCGTTATAAATGAGTGTGTGCAATGGAATGAAACTGACTGATGATGAGATACGGTTTTTGTTCTGTCTCTCCCATTGCTGATCCCATCATCCCTTTAAAGCTGTCGATATTACGAAAGGGATAAAAAGGAAGTTCTGAAATATGAGATGAGACTTTCCATCCGAGTATGGGGTGTTGTGTGTGGTATAGCATTATGGTGCCATGCCATTATAATAATACGACGACGAGCTACATTAAAGAGTAAGAAGGGATCATGATAATAAAGCATACAATCCACGCAGTCATGATAATATTTTTATGGTATGTATTCCTATTTTTTATATTGAACTCATCCAAAGTGTAGAGAGATACCTTTAATGATCCGATTTCAATAAATAACAAAAAAACGCACTATTATTAATATTGCTCTTTAGTGATGATGTTCATTAAAAGGTGAATGAAAATGAGACCTTTATTTGCATAACGCATTAAAATATTACCATTTATCGCTGTAATATTTAATGATATATATGCTGGCATTTTAAAAAAAATATTAAGAATAGGTAGATGCATGATGCATATGCGTGTATCTTTAACAATGCTTGGTTTTTACATGTTCGATTACTTCATCGAGTCTATTATTATACGGTATTATTAATGGATAATGGTAAAAAAAACTCATAAAATTGAATTCAAAGGGATGAATAGTAAAAACAGTAGAGTGAAGAGGTATTGCACTGCATTCATTTAAATAAATAGCAAGCATACATACAACAATAAAGTCAGAGACATGTGTATTTGGTTATTGATGAATAGTTATGTAAATGCACTACCAGATAGATCGTGGGAGAGGATATGATATAACGATAGGAATAGCATTTTCATTCCATCGAAAAATGCGCTCAATTTTATGCCACTGCGCAGACGGTAGAGGATGTCAGAGAATCTACAAAAGGAACGCGAAATTAGAATGGTAATGACAAGCAGCTAAATGGAACTTGCTATATGGTAAGAAGAGACGCACAAAAAAGAAGAAAATGCCACGTTGACGTTGATGAGAAGGAAGAAAAAAGTCGATTTGACGGGTATAAAGTGAGCCTTGGTGTAGGAAAAGACAAACAAAGTCATCCATAGAAATCCCTCATGAAATGGAATGAACGACAGAAAAAAGGAAGTAAAAGTAAAACGGACTGTGATTTGGAAGTCGTGAAAGCAAAATAATGAAAGAAAAATCCTTGTGTGTGTGGTGGTGTATGATCGCATCATTTCCGTCGAACGATATGCTGCCTAGCTCCCCAAAAATATCAAAGCTATAGAATTTCTCCTAGCACAGCTACACATTGGTATAATAACGTACCTAGGTTAGACTAGCTGTCAGCACTGCATTACCTTCTTCTACTTCACTAAAACATAGACGGAGGGACTGGCATGGTCATCGTGGCAGAGTAAGGGGACATGGTAATAGGAAATTAGCATAAGTGCATAGGAAATTCTAAAAATAACATGTTAAAGTTCATGAACAGCAGTTACGGATCAGAATGATAGGGATAGTAAAACGGCTGGAGGAAATGGAAAAATACAGGACACATTTAGAATATACCTAGTAAACATTTTACTTTCAAAATTATTGAGACTATTTAATCACTATTTAGGTATTAAATACCAAATAGACATTGCCAACCAGGTACAGTTAATGTTTGCATAATGAAATTACAATGTGCTAAAATACATATAAAACGCGCACTTAATGTACGCATTTCGAAATAAAAATCAGTGAAGCGAGAGAAAGGGAGGCCCTTGATGAAAAGGAGAAAGTATTATTTTGTATCGGTTTTGTATGCGTATGGCATAATCATCATCATCACGGCCATCGGTATCGAGAGAAAGCAGCCGAAGAATATTGGTTGGATGGAATCGAGTGGGAAAGGGCTGGCTTTCACCATCATCACCACCACTACAGTATTTTTAGTCTTTCACTCAATACATCTATCTATCTATCCATCCATCCATTTGTGAATATTATGCATGCACGCACATACACAGCGAGCGAAAGAGAGACACTCACACAATAGCGTGGAGTGGGTAGGAGGAATAAGCAAAGAGAGAGAAGTACTAAAAGGACGACTAGTGTAGTAGTAATCTAAAAAATGTATTGAGTAGAATGAAAGGAAGGAGTGGAATGAAAAAATGATAGGAGTGTCTATAAAAAACGAACGATGGTATTGAGCAGTTCTAATATTATAGGACTGAATCTCTCTCGTTTCTCGTTTGTTTCGCTCGCTCGCTCACTCAGCTCAGCTTGCTTTCGCTTTCTCTTCATTTTTTCCGGATGGCAAATAGTATGACTGGTGGATGGTGGTGGTAGTGGTGATGATGATGGTAGCAATGCTTCTACTACTGTCATTATTACGATATTCATGTTTGACGAAAGAGGAGAGGAATAGACAAGACACGAGTTTCTCCAGCATGATGATGATGACGATGACGACGACGAGAGTGAGTGATACAGTTGAAATTGAAGGGTATATATATTATGGTGATGTATACTTTGTGAGCAAGTATAATATAGCAGGCAATATGATAATTTTCATTTATTTGGTAAGGAAAAAGTAAGCGAATGTATGACGGTAGAAAACAAGTTGGATGAATTGAGCGACGGTGTGTGTGTACTTTCTTGCTTTCTTGTTGATGAAATATCATGTATGGCTTCAATAAAGTAAAATGTGAAAAGCATCCATAGCTAGTTCGCTGTTTTATGGAACAGGTATACCTATGTAGAAGGAAAAGGGATGAGAAAGTTGATGAGAATGGTATCGTGGATAGCGTATAAATAGTAATAGGATGTATTTGTGTGTGCGTTGGGATTCATGTTCCTGTGCATGCCAGGCTATATGAAAGAGTCAGTGTGTGTGGGCGAATAGAGAATGACGATTATGTGGAAAGGTGATGCATGTGCACAATTGAAATTGAAAGGAGAATGGGATGTGGCAGTAAAAATAATTGTGTACGAAAGATGTGTAGGTAGGAAGGTACAAACGCAGAAAGTATCTATTTTTATGCTCCTTTTTTAATGCGCTCGCTGCCGATGATTAGAAAAGATCGGGCTCGCATGCCCAATCGATTCCAGGGTCAACAACTTTCCAATCGAAAGGTTCAATAAACGTGAGGGAGGTTCTAAAAAACCCCTTTGAGGCAGAAAGAAAAAGGAAATCAACGAATCTCTCAACAGCCGAAAAAATCGATCGACTATATCTTGCCTGATCGACTTGCCCAACATGCGCTCAAGACGTTCACAAGTGACTTTCTTCAGCGCAGCAGGCAAAAATATATATTTGGGTATAATGTGTCTGGAAGAAAGCAGGATAAGAAGGAGAAAATGGGAAGCTTGTGGCTCCTTCCTTTTACTCGAACACACCACTGCTACATCTACCATACCACCATCACAGCGTGCCGAACTCCTTTGCTGCTGCTGCCTTCTTCTTCTTATGGTTTTGCTCCACAGCATAGACGGATTATACAGACACACACATTCACATTTTCTAAGGAGTTTTCAAGAAAAGAAGCAGCAACAACAACACACGACTCAACTCTTCTTCTTCCTTCTCGTCTTCTCTTCTTCATCGATTTTATTTTCTCCTTTCCTTACACATTACTACCACCACTACTTTTAAAACGACGAAGGAGTCACTTTCTCTCTTTCCCTTGCCCGCTTGATTTTCCTTTTTGCACTACTACTGCTTCTACTACTACATCTCTCGCTTTCTTTTGCTAACAATACACAACACATGCCATCACCACACACTCACTTACTTACAGGCACCAAAACGTACATGCTTACATAAACTATTCCTATATATCTAGTCAAAAATTTCGCTATCTTTGAACTCTATGCTGTTCCATTGAAACTCTCAAAACGGAAGAAATTTTAGAGGAAAACCTGAATACAGAAAAGTGTACGTACAAAAAAGGAAAGGTATGGACAACCATGCATTGCCACTGTGCCACCAACTATCATAATCATCATCATCATCTCTAAGGATATTATTATTATGATCATCATTGCTACACAAGGCTACCATTTCGGATGATATGATAATGGAACATGAGATGCTTTGGAAGTACCACGGCAGTAACCTTGCGTGTGGTCATAATGCGGACAATGTTCTTTTACTAATACACGTTTTCTCATCGCTTTCAATCATAATTCTTAAAATGTATCTAACGGAAAGTTTAGAGTAATGCACACAATTTCATTGTAATTGTCCGTTTGTGGCAAAATGTACGTAATTCCAGGACCAATTTCATCGGTATTTCTTTTAAGGAATATTGGCTTATTCAATCAATCAATAATTCGTTAAATAAGGGTGAACGTCTCACAATGCCCCGTTCTCCAAAGCCACAACCGTCTTCCCATTGGAATGATTGTAGCCACAAATAACGTAAAGTACACAAAATGGAGACAAGTTAAAATAAAAATATTATGCATTTCTGGCATGGAAGCAAGAAAGTGTGCTATATTATCGTACATCACCATCATCATCAGCATGATCATTACCGTAGCAATAGAGTATGAATATTTATGTATTTGGAAGCTCCACTTATTTGGATTCACTCAAGGAGCTTCATGCCTGTAGTAGCATCTCGTCAGTCTCACAAGGGACCACGAAATAATCATAAGATGTAGAGAAAAAAGAGTCCCTTCAAGTCGATGAAGAAACAAGCAGAAGAAGAAAAATATGTATTGCAAAAAGCCATTTCACAACAACTTACTTTAGTATTTTATAGAAACGAAAATTCATGTGTATAAACATATTTATGTATACTAACACTACACATCCGTGTTTTTCTCTATGTACATCATATCATCATGCGATATCGCTATCTATACAAGTACAGAGTAGTAGTAGCAGTAACAAAAAATAATATTATCAGAAATGCGGATGGATTCACTCACTCAGTTCAAATAGATACTTGGTCGTTTTTGTTGGGAGAAAGTATCATCTCCTCCTTTTTCTACGAACATCATCATCAACTCATGCATTGCATGCTAGTTTTTTTCTCTACAATACTCAAAGGAAGGAAGGAAAATGGAAAAAAGAAGCTCAGTTTGTGAGCGAGAAAGAGAAAGAAACCAGATAGATAGATATGGATAGATGGGATATTACAACGGAAGCATTGGAGCAATTGAAGAAAAAGAGAAGAAGCAAAACACTCTTCGTCGTCGTCGTTTTTCTCTTCTGATGTTCCATGTATATTTATGTATATCTTCTCTCCAGAGTCTCTTTGCGTTACGCTACGGCAAAATATCATGAGAGGGAAAGAGATAGAGAGCAGAAGAGAAAGAGAAAACGCACACTCATTAAGATCCTTCCAGAAAATGTTATGCCGTGTATAAAATACACAAGCTATCTATATGAAACAAAATGTATTGCAAAATTCTCTCTCTCTCTCTTTCTCTCCTTCTTTTCTACATTCGATTCCACCATTTCGGATCTTAAGTCCATCTATCCAGATCGTCGAACAAGAGGGAAGTTGTTACTATACGGGATATTACTACTGCCATGCTGCTAGTTACTGCATACAATGCGAATACGCTATTAGAAAAACAACACAACAACTTATAAAAAAAAGTATAGGATGTATTTTCGGCATGCATCCTCGTCGTCGTATCATATCGTATCGCATCCATATATTAGTTCGGATAGATATTATTATGCCTTTTTTCTTATTTTTGTACAAAAAATAAACGAGTGATGCTGCTGCTGATGATGATGCCTTTTACTGCTGATGTGCATTGGATCCATCTATCTATGATGCGGGACTACTCTACAAAAGTGAGTGAGTAGACTATAGAGTATCGTCATGTAGAAAGGCATAGTGGTGGTGGTAGTACCACAGAGAGAAATGGAAAAATAGTGGATGTGATGTGTACACGTGAATACATAGTATTCTCTATTTTGCTAGCAGTTTAGATTTTTCCCTTAGAGTTTATAGCCTTTTTCCTCAGTATTGCTGTGAATTTTTATCTTGCAGCTATCTATCTATTTCTTTTTTCTCTTACTCTCTAAACGTATTTGAGTGAACGAGAAAGAGAAAATGTTTTTTCCTCATTTTTCCTTCTACTGCTTCACTCCATCTCCTTTTTTACTCGTTCTGCAAAATTGATCGTCCGCCTTTTGGGATCTCTCTTTCTCTTTTCCTACTGCTATTGTATCAATTTCGTTTTTTTCTTCTTCTTCTCCTTTCTCTATTTTTCGTTCGGTCTTTCGTTTTCTCCAACACTCTACTCAAGTGAAATACAATAGACGAATAAAACGAAAAGTACTAGAACGCATGCTATCTTTCCGGATTCTGTCTTATTTTATAGATGTTTTGCTTTCGCTTCGTTTTTTTCTCTCTCCCTCTCTTTACCGAACGACCGTCTTGTGCCGATTGCTGACATTTTCCCACTAAACCAAGCTCATAGATATGTACCATGTACATTTTTTATCACAAATCTTTATCTCGATATATATGCCTGATACCATAAAACGCTATTACTGGCTTAGCAAAAAGGCGCTACTGGAATGAGGTAACCTTATAAACAGTCGAATAGAAACGAAATCATTCGTTTTGTAATGCTTTCCTTGTAATTTATTATTCAATCCATAATATACCGAATACATGTCCTTACCTTGACCCTTGTCAGAATACCCCAGTATTAATATCATTGTTTGGTTAGTATGGCTTCACATAGTCTCTGGCACATTTTAACTAACAAATAACTTGCTTAACTAATGAGATTTATTCGTAGTAGCCAAATATGAAGCAAAAATAGATGTTTAATGAGTAAAAGAGTTAAGCTGGACCTATTTTACATCATTTTTCAGTACTTTTGTATCAGTCCATATGTATATGGTGATGCGATAGGAGATATTACTACCAATCCCTGTACCAACAATTTCAGAAATTGTTAATTTATTTCTAAATTAAGCCAAGGTGGGTGCTGTAAATTTTGTCACATATGTTTTTCAGCATGCTCTATCAACTGGAAACGGTTTCATTCGAAAATTTTAGGTGGTTATTCATGTTATCGCATTGTAAGGGATCCTGTCTAGCTGGTCGACATGCGGTTTTCCAGATATTATTTTGAATGTTAGCCAGCTTCTTAGAAAAAAACAGAACAATTGGTGCAATCCCACTGAGAATATTTCCGGAGAAGCTGCATGGAGCTTTCATGTATCGGATGTCATTTTTGAGGTGTATGTTATAGAAGATGGTATGTTTATTAATACGAGTGTACGTGTATGAAGCAAGTACAACAACAAACAGCTATGGACATACAATGTCTCAATCACAAAAAATAGTAATCAATGACAAGCAGTCGGATCCAGTAAGCCTTTTTTATTGTTATCCATTCTCTTTTTAGCATGAACAATTGACTTCCTCCAAGTTTGAAGGTATAATACCATAGATCAGGAATATGGAGCTTTTACGACTTAATTATTGGCTTTCAAGAAGGTTTAGTGCAGTAGAATGAAGGTACATAATATCTAGCCTAGTTTCCGCCTAGCTACTATATACATAACCTTGTGGATTGCTAAACTCAATTCAAGGATCAATTCAAGGTTGATTGTATATATTTCAAAATGCCTCCTCTCGCTGTACTTTTGGCTAGAAAAAATGTTCCTGTGAAAACATGCAAAACAAACAAATTAATATTCCTAACAATAACCCAAATGTAAAAATTAAGCGAAAATTAATATTAAATCATATACAAGAAACCAAGAAAACAATATAATTACATAAGGAGGATCATTTCTTATTTAAAATATTTTTTTCCTATCGCCGTCGTCAGCTTAATTAGCACTAATAGAGCATGATGTACAGGCATGAGAGCATACAACGAGAGAGCATACAGAGAAAGAGAGCTGACGGTATAAGATGATAAAATAACTCAAGTCAAGCAAGTTACGTAAACATCAATCCATCTTTCTATCCATCAGTAAGCACGCTATCATCACATTCATATGTACAGCAGGACCGTAGCCATTACATTCATTCTTCTCCTTCAAATATAGCGTGTTTCTTGTTCCCTTCACAAATGGATGATAAATACATTTTTTTTCCTCTCTCTCTTTCATTTCTTCAGAAAATCTTCTATTGCTAGCTATCTATCTATCTGTTCGCGGGTGGGTGAGAAATGAGAGAGATGAAAAAAGTGTAGGAGAAACTGTGAATGAGTTAGTGAGTGATCACGAAATTAAAGAAAAAAAGTGTTTCGTCTTCTTCGTCTTATCACGACAACATATGGTCAATTTGTTTTCATCTTCATTTTTTCCACTCTCCATCTGAAAGATGTGATTATGAAGACGGTATATATGCTGCGGCTGATGATGAACAACGAACAACAATTTTTTCGATTTGTCATCCTTTTCCCAATAATAACAATAATAATAAGTAAAGTAGGTACGAAAGGATATTACTATCTACTACTTCTAATGCCAAGATATTTTTTTCCATCATTCACAATTTTTGTTCTCTCACTTCCCATTATCGTCATCATGATCATGATGGTCGTCGCCGTTGTCGTCATCATCGTCATATTACCATTAATACATTATCCATCCATCCTTTTTCTTTCACACAGAATCAAACTTTTTTCTTCATTTTTATTCAGCGGTAACGTTTTCTTAATATTTTATTACTTTTTAAATTTTTATTTCATCAGTGCTTTAAAAAATACATCGAAATCTCATCTGTCTCATTCTTTCACTCCCTCGCAACAAGCCGGCTTATACTTCACGTTTGATTGCCATCACCATCATCGCTTCGCTTCTACCACCACACGGTTGGTTATACACCAATATACAAATCATGAAAATATGGTCACTATAATCATTATCACCATCAGCAAATAGAACGATTCTTGCTACTGGCGATGATGATGATCATGATGATGTGTTGATTATTATCCCACGACTTTTACCCAACCATTTCCATTTGAAGATGACAACCACGTTATAACATCAAATTCGTTAAGGAAAAAGGTAGTTTGAAAAGTTCTCAGAAGAACAAACTTTTCTACAATTCTTCCCCTTTTTATATAAAAAGGAAATAACTTTGTAAAACTGTTATCTTAATCTTGTCGGTAGTGGCGATATTAGTAGTAGTGGTCATACAGCAACAAAAAAAGCCAAAGTGTTTTCCGTTAATGTGTTTATTCATCGTCACTTTTTTGTCAAAAAAACGATGTGATTCACTGTCCTACACTTTTTATTCATTTATTCAAAAAGTTTTATATTGATATTACAGGCAATAAAAGGAAATGAATGGTTGTTGGTAGGACGTACAAATTCATTAGCCACTTATTTCCCTTTTTGCTGAGAAAAATGTGATCATTTAGTTGATTTTCATTATTATTCCTTGGTTGTTTGTTAAATTATCATTTAAACGTGCAATATTACGATGACGATCATTATCGTCAATAAGAGCGCATATGCACAAATTGAAAGGTAGGTGGGATTGGAGAGAGATTATTTGCATGGGAAATGCCTTCACACAAAAAATATTTTTCTCAATGAATAATGCAAGCAATAAAGTGGTAAAAACGCGAAGATTAAGATGATGATGGGATATTACATATTGGATTATGATTTTATACGAACAAGCAGAATGTTAGTGGGAAATCGAGCCTCATTCATGAGTTGATGATGGTGTTGAGACGCACGTACTTGTTGTGCACGTACAAAGTAATGCGGTCCAACTGACAGTGAGTGTACCTAATCCAGTATACTGCAGAGAGTACGTGTCTACTACTTATTGAACACGCGTTGTTCTTGTTGCACACACAACAAGACAGGCAAAATTGTTCTCCTTTTATGGCAACTTTATTCAAAGCAAGCAAAGTGGGAAAGAAGAAAAGGACAAGAGAAGCGAGCAAGAGGGCTTGTTGAGATGACCAGAAAATGACCGACCACAACAAAATCTACAAAGTAAATGGAATGTATATAGGGTAGACTATATAGCTGCTGGACCCGTTGTTTTTGTTTATTGTTCACCAGAGTCTACTACTATTCCTCCACTCAACATTTTATACAGAGTGAGTGAAGAAACAAGTGATTTGACTTGATTTGATGTTAGTTGTGAAGCAGCAATGCAGTGAGGAAAAGTGCATTCATGCATGATGATAATATGCCACAAATGAATGGACTCATGACACGATGATGAGGATGATGACTTGTTTATTTTGTACCGCAATAGTGTACACCAAGAAGAGCAACACTAGACCATGTCCCTATATACACTTTACTAGATGCTCTGTAGTTACTACAAGGTGGTGGGTTTATTATTTTGGTGTTCTTCTAATGACGGTACTCTCTCCTCTCTAATATCTTCATTCATTCGTTTTATTCCCATAAAACAAGCTATACAACTCCAGCTCAACATTTTGTTCATTCATGGAATTTAAAGAAGCCATTCATTGAAAACCAGTCAGTCAGTTTTGCAGCAGTAGTGAAGCTACACCATGTAGATTTATGAGCTTTTGATCGCTTGATCATCATATCACTTCCCATTCATGCGTGCATCCGGCAGCAGCATTTACTGCTTAAACACACAGACTTAATTAGCTCAACCCTTACATGAAAATGGCCAACTCAAACCAGTTCATAGACACCTTCCAAGCAGGTGCTAATCTGTACATACAACCAATTAGAATTTCTAAATGTCACTCGATGGATCACAAAATGCTTGCATGTAAATATTAAAGTATTTTGACGTACACTTGACGATACATATTTTTTTTAATTTGCTGCATTCCAAGCAACTCTTTCCTTATGAAAACTCATGAACAATGGATATATCATAAATGACTTTGTTATATAAAGGCATCAGCTCCCACGTTTTGATAAAGTCAGTGGAAAGCATACTTGCTATGCACAAAATATAATAGGCCCAACAGCAAATAAAGAAGGGTAAACGGTGGGCAGTAAAATAACTTAGCAATTTACTATTAACCAAGTAAAATTATTACTGTTGCTGTCATACAAACAGATATGAGCATTTATGCAAGCATGAAGTAGATGGATACGGATACCTAGCAATCCACGCAGCAGCTTTCTGAGAAAAACCCACATTGCTTTTACTAGTCCGTACATCTTCAAAAATACAGTAGCTCTTTCGACGTGTGTAAAAGATGCAAAGAAAAGCTAAGACGTTTTAGGTAGGTAGCTGGCTGAATACGTGCAAGATTAAGAAGATGCCGATGACTAACGAATAAAGATGATCATGATGAATAATACGGTAGCTGGTAGCCGAAGACAAAAAAGAGAATAACAGCAGCATAACAGTCCACTAATAATGATAATGTGTACGGGGATAACATGATTTTTTTCTGAAAAAAATAATAAATGCTTTCCTATCTTCAGGTGAAATATATCCATATATTTCCTTCCGTGCATGCATTGTGTTGCTGTATATTATCAATAAAAAATTACTATGGCTGTTAAAGGGGAAAAGGATTGACGATGACGACGACGTGACAGAACTATTAGTTTTGAACGGCTACAGAGCTATCATTATTATTATTATTACTTCTTTGAGAGAGATGATTAGTACTGCTAGTAGAACGATTACGATTATTATTACAATTTTTCAGTGAGCTGCTATACTAGCACTGATGAGCGTAATGATCATGCTTCCAGTTCGTTGTTACTCATCTTTCATTTTTTTCTTTAAAACTTCATTGTCGTTCTTTTTATTGCCCATACAGACAGTCAGTCATCCATCCTCTTCTTCCTCTACTCTTTCTTGTTCGGCCTGAAAACTTGCAGCGTTGTACATTTAATCATTCAATTATATTCTAGCCCGTCATCAGAGTAGTAGTAATGATGACCATTGAATCTGTTTGTAATTCTAGAAGGATCAGATTGTTAAAAAATTTCCTTTCTTTCTAATTGTTTCCCTCTCTCTCTCTCTCTCTCTTCGTTTTCCTTGGTTTGCCAATCAATTTATTATCTTGGATTTTTTGTTTCGCTCTTGTGAGAGTGATACCGCCGCCATTGCAGATAGCGGCATGTATCATTTCAACAAAACTGATTTATTTTGCTCGTTCAAGTCGTGTGACTTCACACACGACCAATGATTTGTTCCGAATAAAACCAGGAAGACATGGTTGAACAAGGAAGAACGGAATGTTTTAAAGAAAGCATGCAAACATGTAATGCAAGAAGATATATAAGTAAATTGATTTTCTTGATGAAGCCATGGATCACGGCAGGTGTCACCAGTAATGATGATAATAAAGTGGGATTTCACACACGACTTCTCCTTTCTAACTTTTTCTGCAGTGAAGCTGCCATAGTCAAATCACGGATTACAATTATTGTAATCCGTGGTCAAATTTAATCGATTAGAAGTAGTAATTCGACGTAATGTAACTAACTGGTGAGGACTGAATATCTTCAGTCAATTCAGTAAGGCTATATTCCACGGAGAGGGATTAAGAAAGCTACAAGCAATTATTTTGCAATATGACTACAGTCTGCAATGTAGACTCTGCATCATCATAACAAAAAATCATCGAGACGACCGTAATAAGGAATCAAAATGGACAATGCGATTATGTGTGTACGAATGAGGATCACGTATTAAATTCATCAAAGTTTGAACAGTTTTTTTTTCATAACGTCATAACCTTTTTTCATCACTACTATACAAAACGCTCCTACTTACTGTTGCATTTTTACATTCAACATTTCAGAAAGCAGATTATTATTACATGTTATTACTGTATTTACTATATTGACTACATATTTTCATGGCAACGATGATCATCCTCATTTCACTCGACTACCGGCTCCACTTTAAAAGGACTCAATTTGTTGGAGGTCTGTTGAACAAAATTCAATTTCAATTAACCACATCATCATCTCACCACCACCACCACCGTCGTTATTTTCATGATGATCACACTACTTAAAATACTGTTCACTTATTCAATCCACCGCACCGCACAACTTCTCCTTGTACAATAAAAATATTAATAGGAAGAGTGCCGTTTACAACAGATAATAATAATGACTTCATCACATCATCATCAATGCAATGTGCATTGCATCTTCGCTCCCACTGATTATATGAGTGGATCAAGTGCGGAAAGACACCTCTTATTCTACAAGTTAAGCAATGGTGTAGCAGCAACAGCGTACCATCACCACACAACCACCACCAGCACTTCTCTGATTATTACACCCATTATCGTATTATGCATACTCATTTTAAATTTTACTGCCGCAACTTCTATCTCTTCATTCCTTCCCTTTATGACTTTCCAATAATAATATTATCCCTATCGTCATGTTTCAAACTTTATTGTCTGTCTCCTTTTTACTACTTGCCCCATCCTCATCATCACCATGCTCCCGTCGATATCAAGTCTTCATTCATCTCCATCTCTCTAGCTTCATATACCGCTTTTAACACACAGGCTGAAAGGATGGCTTTAAAATAATGAATCAATTAGTGAAAAATGGCAGCCGCGTCAAATGTGGTTCACTCGTCGAATCTCTCTCTTTCTCACTGACTGACTGGATGAAAGAGAACGACAGACCGTGACTCTTTACCGTGGCCGCCAAGTCATCAACAGCTCTCTGGTATCAACCTATCCTCCTCCTCATTAATTTGTGGTTCGGAGGTTGATGATGAGAGTCAGTTGAAGAAACAAAAGCAATGGCATGATTCATGAAGGCCACAATGAAATGAATCGATAGATAATGTGTCGCTTAACAAACAATCAGCCAGGGACTGTTGCACAAATTGTTTGTGTGATGCTTGTATGATGACGGCAACGTGCTTTGGTTTGTGCATTATATCATTCACTCCATGTCAATTGATGATTGAGAAGAGTAGCAGTATACTTATATGTAGCATGAAAAGCAAGCAATTTTTTTCATCGACTTGTCTTGTTTGCTTGGGAGGAAAAGTGGACTAACGGCACGATTTTCACTGCTGCTCTTTTTCCTCCGCTCCCCCTTTCTATTCAAGCCTCCTTATGAACTTATGCTCCGGCACGTAAGATTTTCTATTGTGCATTACCAAGTAATGCGACCATTTCGCTCTTCCATTCTATTGAAGGGTAATCAATTCTGAACAAATTCATTGTGACATGATGATGTGATTGCTCCTCTCAAGTCTATGCATTTTACTTCGCTTCTTGAAAGGGATTTGGTTTGCCCACAAAACAAACAATATATTTTGGTCAGTGCAGTGTGGGGACAGGAAGAATACAGTCCAATTGAATAATAATATAATAGGAGCAAAGACGAGAAAATCTTCTAAATTCTATTTATTTCCAACGAGTATAGATCCCAACACATTTATTGCATTGGTTAAAAAACGCACCCCTTCTCTCTTCTTGCCTGCTTTTCTATTCATTTTTTATTGTTTGTCTGTGCTCCCTTCCTAAACTCCTCCACCTCCTCATTCTTATTTTTTCTTGTTCTTCTTCGTCTTGTTCATCATCTTCATTATTTGAATAATGTCAATCGTAAAAACGGTTTATATTGCTCATGAAAATCCGATTGTCGCTCGTTGACGACCATCTTTCGAGCTGCATCTTGCAAACATGTATTCTGGCCTTGTTTTGTGTGTGCTGCTGCTCAATTGTAGTATGTAATAATATTCAATCCACCCTATTATTATTATTACGACTTCCACCACCACCACCACCAATTTTATTCCCTACCTTTTTACTCCTTACACAATATTCATACCTACCTATAGGATACTTGCATACGCACACAATATGTATCTACTACCCAAGCCCATAAATAATAAAAAGGAGCGACCGTTCTTGTCAATTCAATTCAAAGATGAATAAAAAAGCAATCTCTTTTACGCAATGCAATACGATGCCAATGGACAGCAGAAAGAGTCTAAGCGACACAGCAGCTGAATGTAGATTACTGCGTTATTTCTGTGGATGGAAATCTACGAGGAAGATGACAATAGAAAGTCAACAGGAATTTCTGACTTGAAGTTTATGTGCATCTCTTATATTATTAATAATGCATGGTGGTAATAATGATAATATTGCATTTTTAGCAGAAGACTTGAGAAATGACTAAATGACATGAGAAAGAAAGATGATCCTACAATATTTCTTGGCATTTGCCGTTTACTGCTGAAATATGAATAGGTAGATAGTGCACGTGAATGTGTATGCTTGACAATTTTGAGTCATTCATTCATAAAAATACGTAGAAGATGAAGGAGGGGATGACTCGATTGTCAATGACGGTGACTCTGTCATGCTAAGTGCAACTTTTTGTAGAAGGCAAAGTTGGATGGATTTGGCGGTAGTTGCTGCATAAGAAGCATATTGGACGCATTGACAGAATCAGAAGAGTGAAATGCGACATATCTAGGACTGGCATGTATGTAGCTTATAAATGGTTTAGAAAATCACAAGAAAAAATATAAGATTGTGAGGAAAGGAAGACGATGGAATAATAATAACGTAGACATTTTTTCTCATTTTTATCGTTATTATTATTACGATAGTTCCTTCTGCGAAGAAGAGAAGTCCTCTGAATGATGATCATCTCCTATCGCGTTATGGCTTTCATTGAAATCATACATATGGCATATTATTAGAAAATTTACATGGCAAAAGTATTAGATTTTCTTAAAGATACGAAAAAAGGAAAATGGTCTTGCATCCATATTCATTGCCCGTCATATTATTATCTTCATCATCTGCAATATCAGCATGAGCATTACTACTGTTAGCATCATACAATTATTTACCCTAATGTACCAGGCCATAGGGCCACGGATTGCATGTGAAGGTACGTCAACTGAATAAGTAATACAGGTTAGAATAGCAATAGCTCACTTCTCTTAAAATCTCCTGTACAGTCAGCGACTTCAATATTTTTTTCATATTTTCACAAAAAATATTGTTAAGATTCCATAAAGCTTGTTTGGCATTCTTCTTTCACAGAAGGGGAAATCCAATGAAATATCATGCTGCTCAAGTGCTCATGCATATGCAGTGAAAGGAGATGCATGAATATAGAGTAATCTGTTATAAATAAAAATAACAATAGGTATAAATATCATGATTTCATATTCCATTTCTTTTAGTTATATGCACATGTCCAAAGAAAGATCTTTCCCGTCATAAATAAAATGGCATGATGACTTACTTTACTATTGTCATTTATAAAAAATAAAAATTGCATATACACTAGTACACAGTGTGTGCTAGTGTGTACACAGCATTGGACAATTTGTGATATGTAAGTGTGTACTACACACTTACATATCACAAATTGTCCAATGCATACTTATAAGAACAGGAAGATCTATACAATTTTGCATTCCTCCTTTGCATTTTTTATTTTAATGGCCAAACTAAATTTTTCCTTGATGATGAACCGATTAAAATGTCAATACAACAATGCAATATTAATAATAATAATCATTATAGTAATAAATTTTAGATATGTATGCGACTTATACGTTAAACACTTCTCATAAACAGACGTATTTTCCTAAATTTTTTGTGCATTCGCGTTAGTAAAAAATACCAACGTTTTATCATGAATGTGGGGGAATAGCGAGACCTGCTTCATTACTGCAGCAAACATTGCTGTTTCACCAGTAAAAAATGCATAAAATTACCGCACCACTTGACTGGAATATTATAATTTTGAATGTGTGATTAATCTGCATTTTTTATTACCTTAATGTTATCATTACAAATTAAGCACATTATATGCAATAGGCGTAATATTATGGGAAAGTGAATTTCTTCCTTGAGCCTGTCAAATATGCAGAAAGCATCAAATGTTGTAAAATACAACACATTCAAACAGTCATTATCTTATCCGTAATCGTCATCATCCGCACCACCACCATTGAGAAACGGAGTACCATAATAAAATTATCCAGCAAAAGTACATTTGCATTTAAATATATATATATAATATGTATTGAAAAAGATATTACCGGAATTCCTATTTAGTATAAGAATTTTATAATAGGTATCTATTAACGTTTGTGCAGGTTGCTTACGTTTGTAGTAATTTTCATAATAACAACTCAAGAAAGACTATCGAGTTAAGAGTTCTACCTGAAAGAAAACAAGATAATTGATAATGGTCGAGTCGTCCTGAATGAACTCTAGGAAAAAATTGAGAAACAGGCAATGACGATAGTCAAGTATGAAATAACTCATTTAAATATTTTCGACTGGCTTCTTGTTTGTTTGTTTGTTATTTTTATAGAATATTTATCTATCCTGTTTTCTGCACTCTTTATTCATTTCTTTGGAAACTAGTAGTACCTTGACGAGGAGATACTTATCAACTATTAAAAGTTCCTTTTTTATTATAATGACTTGATATATTATAAGCACGATAATAATTGGTATGCCTTTACTATAATGGATTAAATGCAGACTAAACTTGATCATGCTGCATTAAAATAATAAAATGGTTGTGTATAGTTTATCAGCATTTTATATAAAAGTCAGTAATTAGGTTGCACTTTAAATCCTCATTATGTTAATTTTCCTTATTATTACTATTACAATCCACTTAAAAGCAGTAAATAGCTATTTACTCGCCACTTGTTTCTCACCTGATGCTTTTGCTGCTGTTACGTCAATCTTATCATTATCATCGCGTTAAACTTGTTGATAGTATTTATTTAGGTAGTAAGCTAAATCTTTCCCCTTTTTAAATTGCAAATGAATTTTATTTCATCATCATCATCACCACCAGCAACAATCAACATCATGATCAAACATAAATCCTAATTTAAATTCTTTGCTCAATGATTTCATGTTTTGATTATACCTACATAAACCATTATAGTTTTTGATGCTAATATATTTTACACAATCCCAAGGCATAAGTGTGAAGTAATCAAATTTGAATTTGCATTTTTTGTGAGGTGACCTATGTTTATTGCGTGAGGCCCTGTACAATATTATTCCCCTTTGAATTTGCGTTTAAAAAGGAACTCCGTTGTAACTCTTATAATTTTTTTCGTGTTTTATGAATTATCAACCTGAGTTATCTTATTATTATGAGTTATTTATATTTGAATGAAATTCCCCGTTTCCGTTTTAAAATCCAATATGAACAGAAGGTAACACAGTTGATTGACTGGGTGAGTTTGGCAATTACCATTTTGAACACCAAAAAAAGGCAGGTGAGGCTAGAAACTGAATTGCTCTGGTTTTTAATGTCATAATTTTAAATTTCGTTGTAGTAATAATAATAATGATACCCCTTGATAAATTCTGATTTCCTGTTGCTACCTTTGCGTTTCATTTTGCTGCTGTGCGTGCCTATTTATTTATTTATTTTTATCCTAAAATACTTATTATAACTACACGCTTACAATTTACAGGTTAAGAAGAGAGGTCGCAGCCTCGATAGGGAAAACAGCGATGCAATATTGCATGCCAAGTCACTATAATAATAACTACAGCAGTAATTACATATCCTCTGACAAAAAGACATGTTTTTCATTACAAACCCTAACAACAACGCCAACAAAGCATTCACTATCCAAGTTTGGGTTATAAGCATAGTGAATGATCAAGACAAGGCTAAATGCAAAATGAGAAGCGCAACTTTGCGTACACCTATTGTCATGAAGTTTTTTGAACTTTTTTTGAACAATTTTAATAAACGATAAACTATAATCAACGCTGTTACTATAAGTCAGTTACTGTAATTCATAAATATGCTCAGGTTTACAGATAGAAAGACAATTAGATATCTGTGGCACAAATCTACTTGTGATGTCACCTTGGTTACTACATGCAATTATTCAAGTTGACATTTCTCAACATTGTTCACCAATTTCCCTGTTACATTAATTGGCACGAAACAATAATGAGTGAGATTAACTTAAATTGTAATTATTAAATGATTTTTTTAATTAGATACATATTTTCTCAACTAGCAACTGAATTTTGCGGCAATCCCTTGTACAAAAACGGTGAGGAGAAGAAATAAGCGAAAAATTGATTATACAAAAATTTATACACGAAAACTGCAATTTGTTATTTAAAAACTCATGGCTACATAAAAAAGTGTTAAGATATAGCATGCATATAGCAGATTTAATTATTTCTTACGGGTCTAATACCGTGTATTTTTAACAAGTACAAATTGAAATTGGCATTGGCAGCTAGTTTTAGGAGCATTTTAGTTCATGAGTTTACATGTTTAATTATTATCAATAACACTAACTACTACTTCTACACGGCTTGTACGATTTAAGTCTGTACCAACTTCTCTTGCCGTTTTTACCCTTTTTATTTTTATTTATTATCACTACATGAAAATCTAAAACAAAATGAAACTCGAAAAAAAACGACTGTGTCTTTTTTGTTATCTGCCAAAAATCCATTCATCCTACCTGAGCCTCTTTCGTTCGCTCTCCTGACTGATTCATAAGAGCTTTTGCACGATTTGCTCTCCTACTACCACAACCCTTGCTACTTTGCTGAGAAAAATCGAATCGTCCAATTAGGCATTTTTTTCGTCGGTTTAAAAATACACGGATACAATAAAGCAGCAATGTTCCATGGTGGAATAATGTATAGGAATATTATTCGTGTAAAATATAATACTTAAGAAATAATTTAGTAGCGTATATATATACATTAGTACATTACGATTACGTTATTAAATGAACCATATGCCAGAAGCTGATGTTTCTGTACAAATATAAGTATATGTGTAAATAAATATATATGACTGACTAGCATCTTAGATTGTGCATCCTCCTCTTTTTAAATAATAATATTTTTACAATACTATTACGGTAGTGTTAGGTAGTGATGGTGGTGGTATTATGGCAATCATGATGGTAACGATGATGATTGATACATATCTCCCTTTTACTCCTGAGCTTTTAAGCACCAAAGCAATACAAATGGGCAAAAAAAAGAAGACAACAACCGGAAATCAGCAATGAGTTAAGTTAAAAGTTGGGTTCGTTGCATTGTTTGATGATGATGATCATGACTGAAAGCATTTTTGATACAATATCCTTTTTCGTCTTGCTTCGTATTCATGCCACAATTTACGTAGTTCATCTAACACCTACAAACATCCCATAACAATATCCCCAATATCAAAAGTGAATAAACTGTAGAAGTCAGACAGTGAAAAAATTCGATCACTTCCATAAAAAAATAATTTGCAATGGGGAGCTTTCCACCAACAACGTTACCTGGTTTTGATCTTTTACCAGCATTTAAAAAAGCACATTGTTATAAGTGTATATATGAAAGTATCAGATTTTATATTCACATTGGTCGAGATTTTATGTCATATTCTTAGTTTTCCACTGTCTACCTTTGTCAGATAGCTTGTGGTAGGATAAAATAAACTGATTGACCAGGTTGATTACTTACATACATGAACTGATGATGATGATACATTACTTTGGTACATTACGTTCAAACTACCACAACCAACAGTCGTTTAACAATTTTCACATGGCTCAATTGTTTCTGCTTACTCTACAACAATAGTGCATAAAATATCAGCGAAAGAAGCTTTTTTTATATATAAATGTACATCACTATTAACAATAACCAGTACCATTGACTACACAAGCAACATACTCCAACTACTTGAGCACAGCGATGCATTTTATTTTATTACATTCCGTTTTGTTATTTGGCAAGATTAGTAGAATAAGATCTATAATATCATTAGAATGCACAATAGGAACAGGTAGATAGAAAGAAATTCAGTTTTGGAAATAAAACATGCAAGCATGTTTATTCGTTTCTATTTGTTAAGATAGATAGATTATTATACATATTTTTATTGAACATTCACTTTCACGGTTCCCATGTTTTTTTTTCGTTCGTTTGTGCATCTCATCGTTTATTCGTTCCATTCCATTTTTCGTTGAAAACCACCATCACTGCTGCACTTTCAGCAGCAGAAGTACAACAATTGATAACAATTTAATTTCTTCCCATCATCATTACCAGCATCACGCGTGGGATCAAATGCCAAAAAATGCTAGTATGGAAATAGACAACAGGATATTTTTATCGTCATACCCATATAGGTATATAATGTATAATAACGTAAAAGTAGCATTATATTATCAAATGGAAAATTATAATTTTAAGAGAGAGATTATCTGAAAAATGACTTTATAAAGTTTTACTAAATGCCATTAAACTTACAACAAGAAGCAGACAGAAGAAGAGTTGAGGGTGATACTAGTAAAAGATAGCACTGTCATCATTAAGACAGTACGTACCTGTACATAATGGATTTTTTCCAGAAGGGAAACCTTTACCATTCTCTCTTCGTCAACAAGTTGGGTAAACTGAGCAGAAAAAGAAAAGTAGAGAAGATAAAATACGTTTTGTGTTCTGTAGGGGTTCATTTCGCTCCAAACATGCATTCCATCACTATATCCGCTCAATTCTTTACATTTTTATTGAATAATAGCTATTTTAGCCAATAACAAGCCACACAACAGGTATCATTGACAAGAAGAGAAGCATCCTCTCACTAAAAGTTGCTTGGAGTATATATGTATGTATCTAACTAAATACACAAGAAGGGGGAGAAAAAAAGGGCTAAGGAAGTGGAGAAGGAGAAAATAAATGTATTTTGTAATAAATCTCCACTATAGTGAACAGGATTTTTACCCTAATCTGCTGATCTGATCCGACAACGATCCTCCAATATCAGTGGCGGTGGTATGGTGAGTATTGTATCGCTCGTCACCCTTACCGTTACGTTACAGCTATTGATAAAGCCAAGGTTTGGATTGAATATATGTCTATTTTTCTACTTTTTTTTACCCTCCCAGAAAGCTAATGACAACTGACAGGCAACTTACTTAAGTCAATTGAAGCAACAGCATCAAGCCAGCAAGAAGAGAATCAACAAATATAAAAAGGGAAACCCAGCCAGGAAAAAAAACATGAGACGACGACGAGCACTTTTCCCGTGTTTCCTGTTCCTTCCTACCTATCACAAGAATAATCATCGTGATGATGATGGAGGCATGTTAGATAGATAGATAGATATGTAATATAGATAGGTAGACTATTAGGCAAGGTGATGGAGTGATTTTTATTGTCATCGTGATCAGCAGCAATGCCAACACACCACCGCATATCACCGGAGACAAAATTCTTTCAACCTTTTTTCTCCCCTCTTTCCCTTCTCCCACTGTTTGCTTTCAAAGTTTGGTAGAATTCTTGTATATTTCCTTCAAGACTTTCTTGAGGAGTTCAAGAGGAAAAGAAAAATGTGATTTAGCCCAAGTGATCACAACCACACCATTTACAATCACTTACTTTTCTCTTAATAGACTCATGACATTGTCAAGAGTAATGTTGTCATCATCATTACGTCAGAGAAACAAGTGGAGGGACTTGTGAGGTTATTGAGGTAAAAAACCGAACTGTGTTGTCAAAAGGATAATCAGTTTTTTATCAGCATGAGTATCATGTATCATTTTAACTTAGGTAACCCATAAAGTGAGAATTTTCATTAGAATAGCTTGTCTACCGTGCAAATGCAAAAGTGCATTCAAGCCGTCTCGCAACATGGCCAAAGACAATTAGCAATAATGCTCGCTCTTTAAAAATTAAGTATAATTTTGTAAAGATGTGTGTGGCCTGACCATAGAAAAGAGGATGTTTTACATTTTTATTTGGTTGATGATGAATTCCACAGCATGACATTTCTATGACGAGAACGATTATTGTTTTGACATTACCACTTTATTGTGCAAATGTTGGCATTGGAAAGAATTGCACTGCAAAAAATTGTACCGGTGAGATGATTTTGATTGTGGGAATACAGTCAAAGGAACCTGTGGTGCACATTAAGGGAGCCCACACATAATTGACGGTTACAATAACATCAGTGGAATCAAAACGAGAAGGACTGCATGATGGATGGAAACCGATCAAATGGAGCCAAAGGAATGGAATGAACTACACGACAGTGATGCAGTTATAAGTACGAAATTTAATGGAATAATAACTTTTAAATGCCCATACTATGGTAGTACATTGAGCCTGATGCAGTAATCAAATTATTCAAAAAAAATCCAATAGCAAGGATTGCTTACCTTGTTGATTTAAATTTCCGATATTTCTTATATCCATCACCATGCCATTTTTTACCGTATGAAACGCATTATGTGATGCACTAATTTTAAGTGTTTTAAATAAAGTATTATGGGCTATTTGTATGCATGGGGTTTCGATATGATCAGCGGGTTGATTACATCTATGCAGTTTCCCATGGTGCGATTTATGCGCTGCAATTTGTCAAAACTACGAGAAGCGAAGTATATTATTCTGTCTACCTACCTTTGCGGACAGTGAAAGGTCGTCCAAAGACATTCCGTTCTTTTTTCTCTCGTCAGCCGCAGGCTCAACAGTTTGTCTGCAGATGATGCATTCATAAAGAGAAAGATACACACATACATACACATTTATATAAGTAATGCAGAACAGGAAGACCACACAAATTGTACGCATTGCAAAGATAATTGTTAAGCAATTAGTTAGATAATAAATAAACAAGAATTTTATACAACTGCAAATTTTTGCACCATTATTCTTTGTATTAAGAGAGGCAGTTAGAATGCGTGAGAACATGCACGGGAAAGGATTTGCACAAAAAATGCATGCTGCGAATCATTCTTTTGGACTAACTTTAGTAGTGTATGTTGAAGGAAAATAAATTTTTGCTTACTTTTGTTCCTGCTGCTCATCCGTGTCATCATCTTCACTGTTCTTTTGGTTACTGACGAGAGCATCAGCGGCAGCAGGAGCAGCATCATCTTCGCCTTGACATTTGGATCGCATGACGACTTGCTTCTCCTTTTGTAGTTGTTGTTGTTGTTGCTGATTACCTCTACGGTTCAGGAGAATGGCCTCTGTTTGTGCCAATGCTAGAACCAGTGTTCTTACTATATCTACTACTTCTACTACGGGAAATACGCGTTGAGTTGCAATTTTGAATATTTTTTGTCGACTTTGGTTCCTTCAAACTATAATTTCCTTCTGGTATCCTATCTGAAAAAAAACAATAAAAATGCACATTTTTGTTAATGGCAAATCAATGATTTTATCATTGGATTATGATTACTTTGCTAGCATATTTTTCAACGTTTTTTATAATATTTGCGCTTTTTACATCACATCACATTTAACATGAAATGAAAAAAAAGTTAATGGTTTTAGTGTTCATTTTACTCTAAGCAAGCACAAGCGGAATGATCATCATTATTGTTGTATTTCTTATTGAAAGCATTGCATTGTCCGCTGAAGAAGAAAGAAAGACAGAAACTCACAGAGAGAGAAAATGACGAGCAGAGTTATTGCTGGTAGCATGTTGTATGACGATGATGACTTTGACAATGATGACAAAAATATGGCAACAAAAAACTAATTTTCCCACGAATAGTTTTATATTTCTTTTGCTGCTCTGTACATACTGTATATGTATATACAGTATTACACGGCATAGCAGAAGCAATCAAAGGCTTTCATATCAGTCACAACTTACAATCAGTTTCAACTCTGCCATACACACGACAACATAGCATTACATAATAATAATAATGACTGTATGTCTACATAATATTCCTACGTAGCATTTTTTGTGAGGAGGGAAGAAAGGAAGGAGGAGGAATTAGCCTTGCAGGTAATATGTATGTAGAAGTAGTGGTAGTAGTAATAATAATAACAATACACAGAAACAATAATAGTGATTGAAATAATAATTTAGCATGTGAAATGAAATATATTATCGAAAACAGTTTTGCTTCTACAAGACGAGTGACAGGACTCCTGTCACAGGACAAGATAGAGCTGCACGTACATGTTAGGACCACATTCGCTATGTGACGACCGATATTAGCTAACACGAGAGATTTTCATTATTCTCATCTGAGTTGTAATTTTCAGAGATTTCGTGATGGTTTTAAAAAGGTTTCTTTCAATGCATCGTAAAGCGAAACATCAGCAGCAGGATGGCAGAAAGAAAGAGAACACATCTGAAAATCTACGTAAGTGCCTCTGAGCCAAGAGATGATTTCTTGGTTCATTGCAAAAGAAACATCAATCGAGGGGGAAGAATTAGTGAGAAAATCATTAGTGATTTTCGGTAGCGAAACAGTAGTCCCGTTTATCTGCATAAATAATAAGTTAACCAGGAATGTGTGTACACAGTCACACACATGATGCACGATGATGATGATCGTGTCCATTCATCAGACAGTTGAGAAAGAAGGGAATCATTAGTATAATGTAGATAATCATATGAAATGAAAGGATAAGATAGTAGAGCGAGAGAAGGAGTAGGGGGAGGAGGAGAAGACGGACGAGAATATTATAAAAAATAGTGCCGTGTGTGATGTGGTGCCGGCAAAAGCAAGTTCAGTGAGATGAAGATACTGCTTCTGTAGAGATGATGATGAGGACGATGATGAAGTAGACAAATGCACCGGGGGAGAAATAATCACAAGGAAACAAAATGATATGCATTAAAGTGAGCATCACAAAGGTACATGGATAATGTTTGAAATTCCTCCATTTCTCTAATGTCCACTCTCGTCCTCGTCATGTGTGAGCGATGCAAAACGAAGGGGAAACTAACACTCCTTGTCTGTTGAGTGGATATAATATGATGGCGTGCACTGCCTGTGTACCCCGTAATGAGAAGACGAGGAATCAATGTTATTACTAACGTTGTCATTATAGGCATACATTATTAGAAGGATTCATCTTCATCAAGAGGAACGACCACCACTACCATCAAAAAACAAAAATTCATTTGATTTTTTGCGATTCTCTTATTTTTTCAAGCTTCTACTTATAAATTTATTCATTGGGGTACAGATATGAGATGCATGTACGTATGCATTAAATCCATCCAACAAACTCTATTGTTGACTTGACCGATTCTCTGTGACTTTGTTTGACCTCCTAATTCTCATCAGAATTTAAAATCACATTTTTTCAGTAAGCATTGTGCCACTACCGCAGCATTCACATTATAAACATGGTGATGATTATGACTTTGATGGTCATGGGGACTGATGACGATGATTTCAAGAAGGAAATGTCCTCTTTCCTTTGTCGTATTCATTAAAGCTCAGTGAGATCGAGGAGTAATCTCAAATTCAAAAGCTCAATGACTACCACCTCATACGTCGTAGATGCATGCATACACGTTTATTATATAAAATACATAAAATTCCGTTACAATTTTAAATGATTATTTATTACCATTACCACCACCAAGTAAGTAGAAAGATCGTCATCACCGCCGCCACCACCACCAGACGATAGCAACCATTAAAATAATAATACGGTTTCTTCAATTCTTCTTCAATGAAAAAGTGCATTGCCATTTGCATGTGTTTCTCGACAACAGTAGAAACTCTCCGCAGAACAGAACTGGTAGCATTTTACACACCAGTGAATTTTCCTCATCATCGTACTACTCACTCCTTTCTTTTAATTTAATTGGTATAAAGACACCATCAAGTATACAAACACATAGTTAGATAAAGTACATAATACCGTATTCGTAATGCAAAATAGATATTATATATGCCGTCCTATAATATGCATACCAACCAAGTAAACGGATCGTTAGAGAAGCTTACGATGATTACGATGACAATGATGTCCTCTTTTCCTCCACTACTACCACTGCTCTGCAACTACCACTACTTATTTAACACCACCACCAATACCGTATTATGCCATGCCACCATCGGCTTCCCTTCTCCTTTTTATTATTATCTTCCATCCTAGCCATTATAAATTAAGTCAGATCAATGTCACCCTTTCGTTCACTCCCAATCCAAATCTTGAGATTTATGCTTTTAATCATCTCTCTTCTCTTTCCACTCCTCTCCGTTCGCTTCTCCATGCATGCGTCTTGAATATCTTCTTCTTACTCAGGCTCTCTGAGAGGACCAAATACAATAGCAGGGAAAAGAGCAGAGCAGTTAATTTTTACGGTTTCAATGGTGAATACCAATTTACCAACGTCACACAATGCCAATACACTATATGTACATTTTTATGCCGTGAAAAAAGGAATAAGCTTATTTATTTATTAGGAAAAGGAGACTAGGAATGGCAGGCATGACATTGCAAAGAAGGAATTTTATAATGTTGCATGCTAAGGAACCAAGTCACTTGTAAATCGTACGAATTTCTGAGAGAAAGAGATTTATAATTTGTAAACGTAAGAATGCTATTGTTGTTGATACAGCTTAAAACTGGTAATTAAACTGTGTACGGACCGGTGACCGGCGGAAGGACAATGACTGTGAAACGAACAATGAGCAAGAGAAGATTTTCATATATCATTTTTCATAAAGGTTATTATGCGTGCTCACACTAGAAAATCGACTTGATTTCCTGTTGATTGAGTCGTGACCGGCAACAACAATACCATCTCATTTCCACCATCTATTTTGGCTAACAAGGAGCAGCACATGGCATAAAAAGTAGCAAAGAAAAAAAGACCAGTCAAAACCAAGATAAGGATGATAATGGAGGTAAAGAAGCATCCATGCATAATCAATGACAAGAGACGATACTATGCTGCTGACCGAGGAATGATGATGAGTAAAAAGGAATGAAGAAAAGTGCGTGGCGTGAAGGAAGTGAGGCATCTTCCAGTACTCATGACAGTATTGTAAAATGCGTGGTCAATAATGCTGTTGTGGTTATTGTTCCCAACGATTATGTCGATCAACAAAAGGGCTCGCTTGACATTACCATTATTATGCATTGTTGTTAAGTATATGCATGGATAAGTAATCACCATCCACCAGCAACAGCAGCACCTCGTCCACTTTTAAAATAGCTCCAAACCTGTCGAATGCTAATTTATGGCTATTATTATGTAACTAGGACATGAACAGGAGCCTGGCTTGCTCCTCACCATTATCATAATCATTATCAACTTGAGTAGTTTCTAGTAGCGGTTTACAAACAACAACAATGAATGAGAGCAAAAAAAAGCAGTTGTTGATAATAATGATGTTGTTTGGTAGCTGATACGTTTGAATGGAGAAGACGATCAGGCACAACATGACATGGCTACTGCATTTTTTTCTTTTTGTGATACACGTCGGCCGCTGATGCAGTTTATTCCATGAGTCAGGGGATGCGTTTGAAGTAAGTGGTTTCATTCGGTCCAACAGCCAGTTTCCTTTTCATCCTTTCTTGGTCATCATTATCATCATCGTGATCAGTAGCATAATTCGAAAAAAGAGGGATATGTATATCTAATGGGTCTTTAGAAAAGGCCTTCCTCAACAATGAATGATCGAATGAATGAATCAACAAAGGACGAAATTGACCCAATCGATTCAAGTTGTTTCCAACCTGGTATTTACCTTATCGTGATCATTATTACATTAGTAGTCAATAGAAATAAAGTTTAAAAAATGATCCATCTGCCTTACTTCCTTTTATCTCGTGTCCTTTCACACTAAGTCCGTCATACAATCCGTTTTGTGGTTTTATGTACCTCTCAAAATTAAAAAAAAGACAACTTTTGCTGTTTCACCAAGGTATCCTTCATCGGACTATTATTGAGCAGTTGGTTTGCATGGCTATCAACTATCCATCCATTAAAACCAGTTTACTATTGTGTATTTTAAACACTATGCTCACAAATTGCTGCGTAAGGTAAGTACTTGAATTATAACAAGTAATACAGTACAAATAGTGCATTTTGATCATCAACTCTTTGATCTCCGATTGTCTATGTAGTATTTGGGAAAACCTATTTTTACCATCAGTATTATGAATAATAAAAACCATAAAATATGCATACATGCACAGGCTACCTCACTTTTGACTCGAGCTAAATATAATATATGCATATTATGTAGTTGCTAAAATAGTAATTAACGCGTGTACCAGCGTATATGGTTATACATTTAACCTTTTCCTTATCATTTTTATCTCTTCCACTTTGATCCGTTTCTACTTACAACTTCTATTGTAAGTTCCACAAAGAAAATAGTGTGCAATTCGCTAGATGCAAAAACAGATAAAATCATCAGAAGGAACGTCATCAACTTTTTATTATCGACCTGCGGCTGTAATATGAGCCGGTCAGTAATTATTGCAATTATTATTGCATTTATCCTTATCTGGAGAATGATATAGCTACATTCACTTTTTGTTTTGAAATGGATTATATTTCAGGTACCCATACATAAAAATCATGTTGCACATGCCTGACTGTTCCGTGACACCAGGTAAGAAAATCTAGCATAAAAACAAGCATTGAAGTAATTGATTGGGTTTTATGGTTAAGGAAAATTGAAAACAAGTTTAATAAAAAAAATGTACCTACCATTCACATTACAAAATTGTGTGAACAATGTAAGGTATTGTTTCGGTGGGGATATTTTAATCGTGTTAGTGATGGCATTGATAAACGTTTAAAAATTCCATTTCATTTGTGAATCCATATTGCTACTAGTACATGGATAAGTAGGATGTTGGTGAAGATGAGAGTGCAAGTGGTAGTATGAGTAGACTGAACAGGCACAAGCTCATTTGAACATGATGATGAAAACACACGAAAACCTGAATACTTTTTCCTTTTCATAAAATACACGTAGTAAATTGGATACCACAGCGATTTCTTGTGATCCCATCCATTCCCTCCTCCTTCTCTCTGCTCCAGGGATAGTAAAATGTGCTACTGCAAACTGTACACAACCTTATATTTTTACAAATTCGATTGTTTGAATTCAGTTGAGTGTGACTGATTGCTTTCCGTTTCCTTAGATTATTCCCAATTCCTTTTTTATCATCCTTCACAATAATGTTAACTATCTCTCTCTCCCCATTCTCCTTTTTTACATTTATTTTTTATTCTTCCCTTTCTTTAGCCTTCACCCATCCATCCAACCCATACTTGACTTGAACTCGTACTTGTTTCTTGGTAAATATTCCATCCATACACCATGCGCACCACTTAAATAGCTATTTAGTCAGTCAGTCAACCAACCGTCATCATCATCAATCCCCCAGTCGAATGGCAATCTTTTTCCTATAAAAAGAATTCAAGAGAGAGAGAGAAAACCTGCACCAAAAATGTATTATTCTTGTCTATCAAATGGTTATTATTGCAGTTTATTCTATATTCTCTGCATTCATATTTACACTCTCGAAATTCCCAATTGCTTATTGTGCACTATATAGATAGCTAAGACGACGTTACCCTGACAACTAACTTGAAAGACGCAAACATTTAATTTTTTGAAATACATTCATTTACGTAATATTCATTGCATGCAATCCGATGTACGTTACTCAAAGTTGTGCATTATTTAGTGATCATCAACATGATCATGACGACGATAGTGTGTCTGTGTGTGGTGGTGCATGTGCACCGAACCATGAAAGACAGTCAGGAGAGAAAAAGTGAATCTTTTTTTCTCTCAAGAAGATAATGCATAAAAGTCAGTAGGTACACATATAAATGTATGTAATAAAGAATGTCTATGCCTATATTGTACGTACATGAATCGGTAATAATCGGTATATACATTTTGTTTTCTTATTATTCCGTTCCAGCAGTTCCAGTACCCACCTACACTATTTTTAAACTTGGATCACTACTCTCTATACCACTTATCAAACCAATTCAACAAATTGTATTTAACATTATTTTGTCGTGGTTGAGTTGAACAGGGAGAAATAGGGTTGAAGTTTAGTAGAGACAAAAATTATGAACTATTTTGCTCTCACCATCTACCATTGTGCATTGTGTTGGGAGCAAGTTCACAGAATTGGATGAATCATCTTTTGAAAAAAAACGTACATGTTGAAGTTGAAACTGTTTAAAAGACTGTTATATATAATATATGCTTGATATAATGTACCTCATGATCATCATGTGGGTTATTCCAGTTCCACATGTGTGCTTAAACTAAGGTAAAATGCTTCGTATGTTTATGTGCACTTATATATTTAACAACTTATCTCTTTCTTCTACTTGACTTCACTCCGACACCGTGTGCTGTGGTGCTCATTAAAAATTTACTATTATCTATTTTTTCCTCTCACTCTCTCTGCCATTTTTAAAGAGCAAAGTCGAGCACATTGAACAAGCAAGAGCAATATATGTTCTAACAAACTTTTTTACAAGCGAGTCTGGTGAAAAGTTGTTCTTCAAATACAAGAACGAGAGATAAGATTGATCATCCTCCTCATCAGTGTGCTCCGTTTGTGTAGGAGTGTAGCCGTAGTTAATCTGAGTACTCTACTGCTTTGCTGTTGTAATGTTCGTACAATTTTACAACAATTGATTGTTAAGATAAATTTATAATATTATATATTATAGCCATGTCCGCCTTCACCTTTTACACATTTACTAATAAAAAATGAGATTATTATGAGGGTTCTTCAGTGTTACTGCAACAATTTCTGATTACTTGCATCGCTGCTTTTTTCTTACATTTTCTTAATTTTGATGCACTTACTATCCGGTTATCTGGCAATGTAAATGGTAATCATCTTCATCATCATTAGCATCTCAGTTAGTTTTTAATAGCAACAGTATTGACGTTTGTTCGTTGGTAGATTGAAAGAAAGCTGTTGATTATTGTACCTTATTTGTATAATATACTTATGAGAATGAGTCTGTATCTTCTTTCTCTCTGGAATCACACAGAGAAAAATCCCGTTTTGTACAAGCAAAGCAAACTCGTTTAAACATCTTAACATCCTGATGTGCTATCTAAGATAAAATAAATATATCATATCCTCCGTAGACTTTTGAAAAGAAAAGTACATGTTTCTACAACAAAGATGACGATGATGACGGTCTAATTAATTGTTACGAAATTTTTCGCTGTATACAAAAACTGAAAGAATCTCACGTTGGCTCATAACAGTTACTTAAGAAGGCAAATGTCAATAGAAAGAAAAGCAAACAATATCTCAGTCTCATTAGCATATCAGCATTAAATACGAACAGAAATGTGTTATAGTACAGGTAATTGAGAGAAGGAGTTGCGCTCTCATTTCATAATACATATACACAAATAATTTACGTACGTATATTTATTCACAGATATATAATCATCCAAATTGTTCAGGTAAAGTAGAATCGGTGCTGACATGAAACATTGAAAACATGTTTGGGACAAAACGAGGATTTATTATGGGCGATGGCGATAAGTTACGGTGATCATTATGGTTTTGTAATGCTCTGCAATTATACAATCAACAATTCTCCATTGAAGTTTAGACTTTATCTTTCTCTAAATGTCGCATGCCATTCTGCCAGAGTGAGATCTATGCATTATATATTTTAGTTTTGTTTGACGAACGAAGAGGAGCAAAAAAAAATTTCTGTGAGAGATAAACACAAGAGAGCACTCCTTTCGGCAATAAAGTGGTTCCAAATCAGGAATTTTAGTCACGTGCCAAACACCAACACCACCGTCATCATCATCATCTTCTTCATAGTTGTCGTCGCCTGCCGGTTTGGCCTGAACACTCTTAAAGCCGTACTCTCGTACGTTATATTATGACTATGGCCGAGCCTGAGAGGAGAGAGCGAGGTGTAAAAGGATAATAAAGACGGAGAAGAGTAGGAGGAGAAGAGTTGCGTTCGTGTTGCGGTTGTTGGTGGTGATGGTAATACTTACTGCTGAAATAGGAGATGATATGATAGGAAAACCCTGACAGGGTGAAGATGGCAAATATTATTTTCCAATGAAGCATTCTAAAAATACAGAGTATCCAAAACTGACTCAGAAAACATCGTCCATGCCATAAAGTATGCAAGGGAAAGCGACCAAAAGACACAAAACACCGCTTGAAAATATCTCCTTGAATTGTATTTGATCTACAGGATCTTTTAATTGTTATTACCATATCACTTTTTTGAGAGATCATTCCTTCCCAAGAAACTGTTTCTGCGTCTTTTATTGTCAAATTAAAGTCAAGTCTTTTTATATGGAAGGTGTTCTTGAGTATTGTCAAGTGCAGCCACGATATATGCGACATAATATGATCGCTACCTTCGTTATGTATCAATGGTTTGCCGTTCTTGTCGTTTTCGATTGTCGGCTTTGAATAAGTACACATTAATATTTGAAACCACTTGACTCGAACATTCTATAGAACAGACCAATTCAAAACTACGCCTAAAGATACGATAGCTCTTTATGATTGTACGTGGCATACTTGTTGTTGATGATAATGTTTGCTGAAGTCGTTAGAAGTTTTAGACAACTATAAAATGACTTTGAGTGGATTATACACTCACAAACTACAACAACATAAGGTGGCGTGTATGTTGGCACTGTGCTCGTGGTTAAGAGAGACAGAGAACCGTTAAAAGACATCTAATAAATAATACACTCCATCCAAAAGGTAATACGATCTCTCGCATAAAATGTGCAATAAGTGTCACTTTTCATTGTTGAATGAAGTATATAATGGTACTATTAGTAATAGTAATAATGTAATGGGAAGAATGTCACTTGAAAAATTCCTTTACGTCATTCATCCACGAAAGATGATCATGATGACGATGATGATAATGGCAACATGCATGTCTTGTACAGTTTTGTATAGGCAATATATAATCCGTACATACAAAATTGTCTTGTAACTTCTGCGTAGAAAAAGATTTATCTGGTGGGTAGGTAGGTACACACGCATATACAATAGATCCAACAGCACAATACAAATTGTAATGATGTGTACAGGCACACACATAATTTTATTCTCTACAAATGTTTTACTGTCAGCTATGTTCAATGCTATTCAACACTATTATTATTATTATTATTGTTTCGTTTCAGGTATGTATTTTGGGGGAAAATGAAGTGTTTTATGGAAGGGAGTCTGATTTTGAGAACAAGTGGCTAAAGAAATATCATGCAAATGTGTCGTAATGCTGGGACACGCAAAACCACACAACGAGGCTAAATGGCTGCACTTGACAATAAACAAGTAACGTTTATCATTATGTGATACAGATCATATTTTAAAAGTGGAGACAAACTACTGAAAATTTGTATGGGATGAGGTGAGCATGATAATGATGATGATGGTTGAGGATAAGAGGAGGAGAATGTTGGTGGTGGCAGTGCAGTGGTTGCTTTTCTGGGTTTGATGTTTGGAATTGGTAATGTAAGTCATTTGAGAAGGTGATGTAAAATGTGTTTGTGTGAATATGTAAGCTCGAATGAAGCAGCAGATAAGCAAGAAGGAGAAAAAGAAATTGAAATTTTATTGGAGAGCGGTAGAAAATGATGAGTATTATAGAATGCCAATACGAGGGATGAGATTGGTAATAAATATGTAATAGTCATGCAAGATTTGGTTTGGATTGGATCTGATTGAGAAACATGTGTAGTGGCGAGTGTGTTGGCGTAGTTGCTCAGCCACTTTGTGTGCGTGAGAGAGGTTGAACACGAGAGACATTGTGAGACAGGTGGAAAGAGATGATAACGACTGTTTTAGGTCCGCCTTGCCAGCTACACACTTTGTATTCAGGTGTGAATGCTGTCTTGTAGCTTTACTCTGCTTGCAAAATTGAAGTTGAATAATGACGATGATGAGAAAGATGGTGGTGGTTGGTTGAATGGAAGTTGCAGAGAGGAGATTCATACTACTGATTTTTCTGCTACGGATTATTAAGATGCCCGTGCGTGACAATGCCCTGTAAATGAGTCTATGGTACAAGCACAATAATACTGATGTAATATAGTTTGTTTCTTTGATGGGGATGATGATGAGGACAACGACAAGAAGAGGAGGAGTATGGTGATATGACGATGAGATGATGTTGATGATAATGTTGATGTGATGATGTCGAGTGGCAAGCAAAAATACAAGCAGCTCGTCATACCAGTTATTCTGGTCTCCCACCAACCATCATGGTCATCCTCATCACCACTACCACCACAACTTACATATCACAAAACCATTCAATTCATTTTAAAGATTACACACACATTACGTGAGCATTACATGATTACATGAAGCAGGCGCCACAAACACATACACACAAATAACAACAAATAGATCTTTTCTTCCTTGTAAGAAATCAGCAAAGAAAAAAGTGCAAATTGATAGGACCGTGTGCCTTCTGCTACTAAAACAAGAAACTGAAGACTTCATTTATTCCCAACATCATATAGCTATATGCAGCAATAAAAATGATGAATCAGTAGTAAAATAACCATCATTATCAGGTATTATCATTTTGCAAATATTTCTTACATTTTTTTAAGTTAGCAAGCAAACTTGGCCAAAGCCAAAAGTAGATAAAAAAAATTAGTTGAGAATAAATTGACAAAAAAACTCCCAACTGGTTTTTATCGAAAAAGGTGACAACGACAGCGACCACACTATGCAATATAGTAATAATATTTATCTTCAGGTGACTGTCGTTTGAATTTACTTAGTGTGGTTGAATCTGTTAAGAAATAAAACAAGAGCCATATATCACCGGACAAGACAACGAAAAAGAGAGAAAGACAAGGACAACAAAGTCAGTTGACTTGACTCATTGGGGGACTGAAAGAGAAAAAAGCGAATGTGAGAGATGAACAAGTCCTAGTGCCAAAGTTGTGGAGATAGGGGAAAACGAAGGGAAAAAAACTTTGGAGGTTGAGGACGAAAAATACTGACGGGTATGAAAGATACAATATAAGAACTAGCTCGGCAGTACTACTTTTACCACTGCAAATAAAATATAGGGAAAGGGTGTTGATGAATGAGATGACAAGAAAGATTGTTTAACGAGATACTCATGCTGTCTTACGTCTTCCGAACTGATTGATGTGAAGAAAAATTTGAGAGAGAGAGAGACCTAAGAAGAAAATAACTACTTTTTCACCCAAAAATATTTCAGACCACGTACAGCCACCTTGTGAGAAACGAGAAAAATGGTGTGCGTCATTTCTTCTAACAAAACGAGCATACTTTGTATCAATCCTTTCTTAACTTTCTTGTTCCATCTATTCTATTCAGGATGGGCAGCATGTAAAATTGGAAAAATCATTTTTGACATGTAAAAAACATGTAAATACATGGAGAAAAGAAAGTCCTTTGTAAAAATGTAAAATGTAAAAAACATGTAAAAAAGATTTTTACACTGCACTATATGCAACGATATAGACAAAAGCATGGAATCTTGCTAAATATCATTATTTATGCTGCCATTGGCACTGCACTCACAATATCGTCAAACATTAAAGCACAAAAAGTACTGCATTTTGACTGATATGGTCGTTTGACAATTAATTATGGTATCGTGGAGTGTATAATTTAGATTAACTTCTTGGTGGACTTTACACTTTTCGCAGAAATCATGATGATATTTTAGTTGCAGTTCTTTTGTACATAACTGTACACACAATTGTAATGTATAAACAAAAACTAACTTGTGGGAAGTGAGCTGTATTGGTAAAATCAAAGTTTTAGCGCTATTTAGCATTACGGGATGTTTTTTACATTTTGTCATGTTTTTACCATAATGTTTTTTACATAATACATGGTAAAATGGACAAAATCTTTTCTCCATGTGAAAAATCCCATCCTGAATAAGCTGAATAAAATAATTATAGGTAACATTAATTAGATTTTACGACAATGGAATTTATCTAATGTTGTGGAGTTGCTAACTTGAAACCTGGTATTGTCATCCGGAAAAAGCTTGAGAGGAATTATATGTTGCTGGAAATGCCTCCACTACATTCGTGTGCTGGTAGTATCCTTATGAAGCAAACTTGCAGGTATATTGTTGAAGTCTAATTTGTTGGTCTCGTATGTAAATTCGAAAATAGCACATAATCACCACTGACTGAAGGCATTGCAATGACGGTGACACTCATTCTGTGTTGGTAAATTATCTATGAAATGTAATAAAAATGTATTAAATATAAAACAATCTTAAATAATATATCGCACACGCAGAATGTCATCTCCATGTTTTCAGCAAAAACCAATTTTCATCGGAAAATGTTCAAAAAGTCATTTATTACATAACAATTCATAAAACATTATTAACACTGCATGAAGTTCCGACACGAAGAAGCATTTTCATTGTAATTCTGTACATATTCGACCTCTAAGGACGATAATCATAATAAATTTATTATAGTACAATTTTAGCTGCAACAAATACAGAATTCTTTTTCACAACGTTTTTAGTATCGCATCAGTAGAATATCTGCAAAAGCCATTATTTCTAGCTGCCAAACCATACACAGAAATTAAATTTTTAATTAGTCACTTTCGACACCCAGCCATCGTCGCCGATGTAGGCTCGTTTCTGCCTGATATTTAGACCTCGCTTCATAGAAGAAATTCTTAATTTAATTCAATCATTTGAATTAAGAAATTTACTGGGTGTTTTTATTCTATACTGCCAATTATCATATCCGTAGCAATTTATATTTTGTCAATATAAATATTATGCCAAATAAATTATATTTGTATGAGCTTTGGATAATTCTTCTCCTCTCTTAGGTTAAATTTGTTCTCGCAATTTCTGAAAACGACATAAAGTTAAATG